>NNCF01131864.1:244035-312680 GCA_002313205.1 Laupala kohalensis | reverse complement strand
CCCCCCCCCCCCCACGTGGTCATACGCAGTTTGCAAATGCTTTTTTTGACAACAAAGTTTATTTATTTATATTGTAATTGTCTTATAACACAACATTATGAATTATAATGATAAAATCAAGATTTCATTTCTATATATTAGTTAATAGTAGCGTACAAACAACAAGAACTCGCTTTACTAGTTTGAAATCCATAAAAGAATGTAAAAACATGGCGGACGAGCGTCAATGTTTCGCGATTTATGTATCACTCCTCGAGAATCACAGCAAGTGAAAACTCTTTTTGTAACGTCCTGTGGCATATAGATAAAAGTGATGTAAAAATACTACAAATCAAAGTAAATTTCCATCACTTTCGTGATTTCAAAGTTCCTTTTAAAAAAATAAAGAGTTTCCTCCATTATACGCTATGTATTACACCATCAATTATAATTGAACTTATTTAATTTAAATGGCCGATGAGGTCTTTCAAGTTGAAATCACACTAAGTACATGTTACTCTGTTTATTTTCGCTTCGGTCTTACACTCGCGAACTCCAGCGTGAAATCCAACCATTTTCCCGAAATTTGATTCAGAATCTTTTTCTCGCATAACATCAATGGCGATTTAAAGAGAATAGTTGACCAAAAATCGAAACATTTACGAGAACAAAGCTGCGAATATTCAATAAATGATATGTGTTACTTATGAATTGAAACTCGCCTTTCAATTTTGAACTGCTTTTCGTAATCGTAAACATGGTATGCTAACGCGTTTGTGGGCTTGGATAAGGGCCTCCAAAAAGACCCCCGCCCCTGGCCTCATTAGGTGTTCGCCGTTGACCACATATCCACATCGGGGTAAAATTCCGAGCCGTTTTCTCATATTCTTCACCTTTTTCTGGATATGCGTGAACTATTAACCATTATTTATATATTAGAATCTTTCTATATAAAGCCATTGAATACAGACAGCAAAAATACTATGAGTAATAAGAAACAATTAAATGCGTGTGTTAGTGCTTTATCATCGTTAATTAAGGTAGATTGGATCATTTCGATGAAAGAGAAGTATATTGTTCATTAAAGTGATTTTAATTTTCTCTCATTTAAAGCCGTACTAAAATCACAGTCATGATAAATCGTAGTTTTCTAAAAGGAGCGTCTTTCCAATCGCTCACCTGATCACATTATCTTCAAATCACAAGTTCACATGTGAATATACCATGCTTTTCATTACTTCGCATAATCTAATTGATTCTGAAGTATGTGTACATGTCCCTGCCGGTGGTTAAGGGGTTAGCATACTTACCACCAGGTCACTCCGGGTTCAATTCCCGGCGGGGCCAGAAAAAAATTGTAGCTTTGCACATTAATTTCCCTGTTCATATATAGCTGTGACTACTGAAAAGCGAACCCTCCTTATTCTATCCACCTCCTGCTACTCCTCGTATCACTACTCTTACTAATAACTACCACCGACTACCACTACCACGTCCATGTGGGCCAAGTACTAACCCAGCTATCCGGTGCATTTACTTACAATAGCCTGCCACCCTAATAAGATAAGCTTAACTATGTGTGCGGGTAACGCCACTATTCTACTATTTTGTCACGTTAGTCTGTAATCCAGAGGCGTAACTATTCCTTCTGAGTCCTGGGTCAGTCACACTAAGTGGCCCCCAATTAAAATGTTTTTGATAAGATCTTTTAAATAAACATATTTTTACTTTATTAGTGCAACAATTTCACATTAAAACTTTTGTACAATCACGCACGCGCGGCGGACTTTGGCTGTAATAAACGCGTCAATAAATTCGCCCAAATTTCCTTTTAACGTGGTAAGTTGTATTTTCTATCGAAAATATACTCAAGTCTGCCGGCAGAAAATCTTTTTCAGTCTTCCCCCTTCTCAAAATTCTCACTATCCCCTAGACGGGAGGGCTCATTATTTTTTTGACACAACAGTTATTAAATGTCTCGTGAGCGTGACTGGAGACCAACGCTAGTAACTATGAACTTAAAAAATCGCGACTTTAACTTAATTGTAGTAGGGCTTGGTACCCGTGTCGGAACAACATCTCCGAAACAAATTAATCATTTAAAAAATATTTGGTCTAATGTACGGAAAAAGTTCAGCTCTCTTGCTATATTTACATTTTAGTCATTTATTAAACGTTACCGAAGGCGAAAGACTCCATGAAAGTATGACAACTTCTATCAGATATGGTTTCTCAGTGCACGATGAGCTGTTAACGTTGAAACCAGAAAGTTACGAAAGAGCTAGGGGTAATACATATTGGATCACGCAGTTGTTTTAGCTTTTCTACCCCATTACACTCCATCACAAGATAATTTCAGGAATTATTACAAGTTACAAACGCAGCTTCGTGTTATTTTCAATCAATGTTTTTTAAAGTAAATCATTCAAGAATTATAACATAAATAATTAATCATACTTCGTCACTATTTTCTGGTTCCCCCCACTGAGTGATGTAATAAGTGAATGACCAATATGAAGGTATCAACTTATCAAACACTATGACAGGAACTTTTTGTGTTAATTTATTTAAAATGTCCATTTATTGGAGTAATAAATGCCATATTGACCCTTGATGAGCTATTTTATAAAGGACAAAAGCCACACATTTGATTTACATCCTGAATCACAAATCTATTTAGGTATTTACGTTTGTCCTTGATAAGTAAACAATAATTCTAGAGATTAATATGAAGCAGAAAACTACCATTCACGACACAAACTTAAAAAACTCAGAATATAACTTCTTTCATTACTTCTACACCATCTTTTTCCTCTGCATCGTTCTTTCACTTAGCAAGAGCACTTACCCTGAGTTTATTGAATTGCCTCTCTGAGGATTCTGCCTCATGTTGATCATACGGATGACAGGTTCAAGCGCTCAAAAACAAGCCAGGAACTCCACCGACAAAGGCATTGATATCTGCCTTTCTTCTTGCACTCGTCTTGATAGCTCTTTGTTATGGAACACTATCCCCAACCAATCAATGTACATACCTCCACAAGCAAGGATATATCATTCATTCCAGGCGGCATGTCCTATTTTATAACTTCATTGGACCTCAATGGAAGACCAAATTGTAAATAAATTGCACTAAAATCCACTATCGTGAATGATAACTGATAACCCATTAGTCTGCACCTTTACTCAAGGTGTCTACTCAATTTTTTGTCACAATTACTTGGTAAAAGTGCTCATCCACCTGTTATTGTCAAGATGAACCAAATCACTTGGGCAGAAATTTTAATTATTAAATTAAAAATATGATAATATAAATATAATTACACAAAAATTTGCAATTAAGTAAAAACTTAATTCCTAGCAAGTTTCCAGAATGGAAAAATTTTAATTGTATTATTGTTCATGATATTTTAATTTTGATCACTACGTTGTCAGGCAGTATTCTTACAGGCCCATGCATTGATGCACTGTCGATTAGTAAATTGCTCTTACTAAAAAAAAATACAATTTTAGGAACAGGTAAGATATAATAGTTTCCTATCGGATTATTGCCATAAGTTGTTTCTATTTACCCAATGTGGTTAAAGAAGTTTCACTACAACAAAATTGAGGTTTCAAATTTTTGAAAATGTACAAAATCTTATTGACGTCTCTAAGTGAATACAAATTGTCTTCTCTTAAACACAAATTGTGAACATTAAAAAGTCTAGTGGTGCAAAACCATTGCACATACTTTCTCATATACGTTCCTCCATCTGCAGTATAGGGTGGGAAAACATTCTAAAGTGAAAGAATCATTTTTGGTGGGGTCCTCTATATTTTGGTCGTCTTCCAGTGCTCTATTCAAGCTCAAAGTTGCTAGATGAATTAATTACTGTCTTATATTTGAAAGTAAAATTAATTTTCAGAATATTACTTTAAAACATATAGCGACATATCAGTCTTATAAATATTGTAAAAGTGTTATGTAAATGTAATTTCGTTTTAGACAGAAATTGATGTATTTTCGTATCTGCAATGCGTTTGTTGTCCTATATATTTTATCATCATTATATCTATCGTTTCAGTTTACTTAAAGTGTATTCTACATCTGCTTGGTCCATTTACACTGCTGAATATTATACAAACTTCTTGAAATAGTAAACTAATGTGTAAGTGCAGCAGACAGAAATTATTTTCCTGTGTCTATACCAAACTTTCAAGCAAAATACCACTAATGCGGATGTAATGCATACTAATTGCGTTTTACGTACAGAAAATTTAAGCAAAATCATTGGAAATGTTTGAGGAAGATTCAAAAGAGAACTTTGACCTTCATTTGAAGTACCCTTTGTTTTAATGTAAAAAAAAAAATCAGAGCAGAGCACAAGTAAATTCTACCGTAAATATGAAATGCGAATTAAATTGATTCATCCGTTCACTCAGAATTGCTGTGCACAGCCGGACGTGATGTCAAAAACCACATTTTCAGAATCAGGAACTGCCAAAATGGATATTTCCATGGAAATCTCGCTTTCAAATTTTTTCACAATTACAAAACTTTCTATATACTATGTATATGAGAAAGTAATTAAGGAAAAGAAGTAAGTGCAATGTGGATATAAAACATAAAATCAAATTGGATCACCTATTGCATTGGTACTGCTGAAATTAGACTAACAAGACAGGTAATTAATTCAAAGAAACACTTCCTCAGAAACATGGGCCCCTAAAACGTACACCCCTAACAATAATATGCCCTAATTATATTGAATCATTTCAATAATTTTTCTGTACTATCTTATTGTATATTTTTATAATGTGTGTGTTCTAATTTATAAATTGCCTCCCAAATTGTAGTGCTGCAACCATAAGATCTATGTTTCCAATCCTGCTGTGGGAATTTTAATTTTTTGAATTCATTTTTGTCAACATTATTTTGGGCCTTGTAAAAAATGTGTACTAATTTCAACATATTTTACTATTACTTTAAGTTCATTTTGTTTTAACTTGCCTTAAGTCATAGCCATCTAAGCTTGGATATCCAAGTATATATTTTACTAAAGACATTATGACTATTATTTGGTTCTTATAATACGAATGTCTAATTTTTTGCTGAGTAAAATGATCTATCACACCTAATTTCTTAGTTCAAGGTCAAGTTATTTCACTCATAAGCCTGAATTAACCCTTTGTGATTCTTCATAGTCTGGGGCTGTGGAGAGACATCAAGGGCCCCAGAGACAAATCTCTCTGCACCCCCACAAACTTCCTTTCACCTTATTGCCTCTACCACAACACAACAAAACACTTTAACACTGCACACATAAACCATAAAGATGAAGATTTTGCAATACAGTGACGGAGCTTGGATTTCATTTTGGTGTGTGTGTGGTTAAAATTTGAAACCAGATGATGAAATGAGACATTCCTTAACACATGTAGCCTTTGAATTTAATAAAAATTGATTGAGCCATTCTCGAGGAAAGAAATGATAAATGATGCAGGATAAATTTTATACTTGAGTAAAAAATTAAACAGTAAGACCTGCCACACCAGGTCGCCTTCGGGGCCTGTGCCCTGGGACTACAGCCCTGGCTGCCCCTTCATCTCATCGGGTCTGGTAAAGTCCTTCGATGGTAGCTTTCATACAAGGAGGAAAAGGGTCACAACCTGGAATAAACTTCTTCTGTTATTAACTCAGTATTTTATTATTATATTTATAATTTTTATAACTCAGTAGTCATTTCAGTAAGACCAACTCAATAGTAATTTTTCAAAGGGCTGATGAGGTTTATTTCTTTTTCCATCAATTTTTTCTGCAAAGAATGTAGTCTCGGTTTTTGCCACCTCGGATTTCATGGGCATGCGCAAGAGACTTTGCTACTACTTTTGCGACAAATACGTTGGCAAGTGTGTTTCATGATATTATCTTGCCCTGTTTTACTCAAATCTTAAAGATGCACAAGTGCAGACCAATTTGGGCACCTTTCTTGCACAAAACGGGTCCACTAACTGAGCTGGTTTTAGTGCCATAAGATCAAGAAACAGCGATCCCACCCAGTCTTGAGAGTTCCTTACAGAGGGGGATTGTTAAATGTTGATTTATTTATTACATTAGACTTCTATTTTCTTCAAGTTCATATTTTTATTAGAATTAAACACTATTATTATCTCTACCATACATGTTTTAGGTATGTGCTTTGGAGTATCAAGAACAATATAACTGGTTTTAAATTGATTCATGTGGAAATAATAGTTTCATTTTTTGTTGGTTTTGGATACCGTTGATTGTTGTTGAATAGATTATTAATGGAACCAGAAGTTTCACTATATTACATATTTTTGCACCAAATTAATTTTAGTGTAGTGATAAAAGAAAATCTGGAAAAAACAGCTATTTATTCGACTACATTTGTTTTTTTACATTAATGCATCCTTACAGCCACAAACAAGAACCGAAGATCAAATTTACACAGAACAAAACTGTTACAAAAAATGTCATACAAATTGCATCAACAACAAATAAAAATACAAATAAAATAATTTTTAAATAAGTGGCAATACATGCATATACCTTATATATAATCAATACCTAAGGAATAAGAGAAATGACATTAATCCTATGGCCGATTTCATTACGGTGGTAGGATGAAGGTGATCATATTTTCTTTATGTGCTTTCACGTGCTCTGAGAGAAATTCAGGGTCACATTTGAATACATGCACACATAACACAGGAATATTGAATAGAATTGCATACAAGTTTAGTAACAATTTTACAACAGCTTAAATACATTTTAAAGTTATGCACATCAATACTGAGGAGGAAGAGCCTTATGTTTAATATACAGAGGAATTATTCATTGACTTCCAATATTTCATAACCACACAATGCTCGTAAGTCACCTTCACTCTACCAGACAGCTAACGTTAAGAACGTGTTTAAGAGAGCAAACTTGAGTTCGCAAACATAAACTAGGAAATTAAAGTAGTAAATAGAAAAAGGCCAGTCGTTTGGGGAAAATGGATGTTCCATCGACCTCGAAAGAAGGGAGTGTCACCTCAAAATGCTCCGAGCTTTGGAATGAGTCTCTCCACAGTGCACAGAAACGCTAAGGTTTCTCATAATTTCATGGGAACAGTCATGCAATCTTAACAAGGAGAATGATGAAACAGACTGCAACATGAATGTGGCATACAAATGCAAAAAGGCTAAATCGTTTGATTATAGATATTTGTTTTAGTTAAGTCTTAATCAACACATACTATTTTACATACTCACAAACCGATGTACAATGCCAGTTAACTCATCTTATGGACAGACCTTTCCTGTACACTAGCCACTAATTCGCAACACCATCTGATGACCATCTATTCCATGTAATATATCTCGCATAGTTTCAATTTAACATACGGAAATACTACTGTAAGATGTATACAAAAAATATATTTTCTACAGTAATATGTATGTATTCATCAGATATCGCTAGGAACATATTTCTACTGGATCTGTATAAAAATGTATAACAAGATAAAATTGTTGGCAAAGTTGCAAGATTGATTATTTGACTGAACATTAGCAAACTCTTTCTGTCGCAAAGAGTTCTAAGTAGCCATACAAATTTTAGCAAGTACAAAATCATATTTTAACATTGTTTCTTTCTGCCATAAGACTGACTTTATTATGTTAATCATTTGAATTAAAAATTGTCATTATATGAAGTAATAAAATTCCACAAAATACCTGTTATAAAAATGTGTGCAGTAGAAAAGTTATAACCATGGCATGTGTACTCATACTTCAGCCTATAGACTATCAGATTTCAAGTGAACACCGTTATGCACTTAAGAATGTTACTCACTCTTAGTCTTCAAAGCTTTCAAAACTACATAGCTTACATTATTTCATATTTCTTCTTGGAAATAGAATCTTTGAAAATTACAGAAAACAAACCTGATTCAATTAAATTTCCTTTCACTAAACCAAGTCATTGCAATCAGACTTCTGAATTATGGATCATAGTTTTTTCTTCAACGTTCAAATTAGTAGCTTTTGAAGTTCTACTCCAAGTTTTTCAGATGAAGATTTGAATAGGTTAGCATAATAACCAAATGTATAAGAAAATAATTTTTTTTAATTTGAAGAGAAAAACATATAAACCTAGTGAGTTTTATGGTAGAGTCAGACTTTTCATTTGGCCCTCTCACTAACTTAATTTACTTTCTTCTGATAGTTAAAAGCTTAATAATAATAATATGATAATAAAGAAGACATTACTAGTGAAAGTAATACAAATGTAGCATATATTGTACAGACTTATTTCTAGAATTAATTACAATATTGAAGAAATTAGCTTTATAGTGTACAATACAGCATGTGAACATCTTAACCTCCCAATAATGCATACAGCCAATTGTCCAGAGCCTGAGTTAGTCTCCTAAACAATGACACATCTAACCCACTAGAGCTTCAATTATTTCTAATTTCTCCGCCAATAAATGCCATATTTACAATTTGCACACCTTCGCACACCGACCTCATCTCAGTCCTTCAGCGCAGAAATAAAAAATATTCTAAAATTATAAGAGAAAATAATTAACAGAAGTACATCTTTCACCAATTACTCTTCTCTACAAGATAAAATAACAGCTAGATATTTATACAGAAATGTCATTTTGTCACTTTAAAGGCTAAATGATTAGCAATAACCATATGGACAAAAATGGAGTCCTGTACATATTTTTATAGAGAAAGTAAGTTAGAGAGACACAGCAAATATTTTGTCATTGTTTTGCAACACTCCTGAATAGAATAAGATGGGATTCAGTAGCTAACTGTTGCACATTTAGAGATGATAAAGACTTTATATCAAGCATTTCAAATACACTTTTCTTTACACTTCGCAACACTGTACAGTCATCAACTTGAAACAAGTTGTATATTCACATACCTAACTATCATTGAGAAAACTCCACTTAAGTCTCGGAAACTACTCTTCTAACCTTTGAATTGGAACAGGAACATGTTTCTATCTTTCCATGCCTTCTCCATCGGTAGGATTATAACTCTACAACATTAGATACATAACCAATCCAACACTAGACATACCTCGTACCTCAGTTCTGCGACGGCAACATCCTTAGTTCTCGTTGCACTGGACATCCTTTCCTACAATATCACAAGGTCAATATTTGGCATTACCTTTCATGCAGTGCAACTCAAATAATACATCCAAGAACTTTTTAAGAAATCCTCTCAATCAATAAACATAAGAAATATCGATATTAATGAAACTAGTACGAACAACTCATTCGCCAACTCCACTCATCCATAATGCAGTGGCTGCATTTTACACATAATCCTCAATTTCTTCCAATACTGCATCCACTACATTGAAATTACGGGGGTCTTTTGAACATCAATTTTTAGAGCATACATTGCTATATAACATTTTATCGGAAGAGAAAAACTGATTAACGTATTTTTGGAGCAGATCGGTCATTTATAGTTCCAGTTCTCCTCAGTGTAGTTCCTCTTTTTATTTGATCCATTAATGACTCGTGGCATAGCTCGGGATCTGGAAGCGTTCGAGCCGCAATGAACTGACGAATTCTGGCAGCCTTGTGTTGAGGTCCGTGCATCTGCAACTGCTGTTGCTGCAAGGCCAACTTTGTGTTGAGAGTCTGCAAGAACCCTTGACCAGGCCCAGACATACCTTTCTGCAGGAACCTATTTCCACAACTCCCTCCCGGATTCAAATCTTCGGAATGCCGTCGAGAATTTCTGGGACTCATGTTTGGAGCCAATTTGGCGCTTAAAGCGGCAATTAGACCGGATCCCGGACTAGCTTCAGGACCCCTTCGATCAGCACTCTGAGAGCGAATACTGCTGTTGCGTCGGAGAGCATTGGGGCTTGCTGGTTGGTGCTTCAATTCTGTGAGCGTACGTACGGTCTCAGCTACGCTGATAGTTCGCTTCTCATCGGAGGCCGCTTCGGCTCCTTGTATGCTCTCAGTGCTGTTAGTGTTACTCTCCAGAAGGAACGCAGGAGGAGGTGGGAGATTCTCCAGACTGCCACCAACGGGAGTTAACGTGCTCGGTCGAGCAGAGCTTGAAATAGACGAAGTCCTTCGTATTGGAGGTGGAGGTTTTTGCCCCTGGACAGAACCTCGACGTAACAATGTGTTTCTCATTGCGCCCAGAGGATAGCCTGAAATAGAGGAGGAAGTAAATGAATACATGGTTCATTATTAATTCATTTGGTGCTTTGAATTGTAGGATATTTGATCATTTAAACTTCAAATTTTCTCCCCAAGTCTTAGAGCAAGGTTCCGGAATGCAAGATTTGTAATCTATTCTTATATCCTGAAGGTACATTTGTCAGATCAAGAGAGCACTGAGAGTCAAGAAAGTTTAATTAAATAAAATGAGAAAAGGGTGATTACCTTGGTCGTAAATTGGACATAACTTGAAATCTTATTAGTACCTTTATTTTACTCTAGAGATCTGTAATTAAGTAAACATTTTTTCAAGTTAACTGTAAGAAACAGTTTTTGTAGGTGCAAATCAGAATATATTTGCTAGCCTTCATAAAATAAAATTCTTATATACTTGGATAACTAATAATAATAGAAGAATTTAACTGCTGGATGTTTTGCACTATCCAAAAATGTATTATATTGTTCTAATTGTAATTTTGAAAGAAAACATTTGAAGTGATAGGTAAATTACAAAGGTTTTCCTTGACACCTGCTGCTGACTCAGGATAAGAAAATAACATTTTTACAGATTTTTTAATAACCAGTAATAATCCTATATCCTGATGAGCTTAAGGACCAATGTTGGAAATGAGATGGAGTTGAAGATGAGAAGGTTAGGAGGATGATAACAATTCAAGGAGTCAAGACAAGCACTTTTATACAAACAAAGTTCATGGTGAAGACAAAGTAAAAGAAATATCCTCCAGTCTCAGCAATTGATATAAAATGAAAATCATGAAATGGGGAGTGAATCAGGAAAGTAAGGTCTTGGATTGCTGGGGAACGTAAGCTACTGAACCAACATAGGTCTGGAGTACATGAAGTAAATCTTATAACATTATCCATTTACTCCTCCAATTGTGCACTAGGACCTGACAAATAAGTCACTGCACCTTGCCAGTAGGTTGTACAATTCAAACATGGCCATTGTTAGCCTCAAAAATTGACGAAACTCTAATAATTGAATTAAACAAATACTAAAATTCCAATAAAGTCTTTCAATATTCATGTATATATGTAATGCAATTATTACCTTTTCATCATTATATAATCGAATTAACAAAACAAAATTCATCTTAATAATTCCTTCTCTTTTGAAAAGGTCTAATTCAAGGTACAACTCTTGCTCTTCATTTGAAGAGCTTTCAGACAAAGATAATATTTTCAATAAACTCACAGCATCTGCTATGGATGCATTATCCACAGGCTCACTGAACCCGAATGAATTATCAGAACTGTCAAAACCTGGTTGCTCTCAGTGCGCAGAGTGTGCGCCTCGATTGATAAACTGAACAACCATATCCTTGCACTAGTGGAACTTCTCTGTCAAACGGAATAATATTTTTGAACTCCAAGTGCACCAGTGCACACTCAGAGCAAACACCATTTGTACTAAACCTCACCTAGTTTGGCTGAGAAGTGATGTAAAAGCACATATCCGATATATTCTTGAAAAGTCGTTTAAAGTAGGGAAAAAAACAGTGAAATACAATTTGCATTATGTAATAGCAGAAAGCTACAGGGAAGAGTACAGAAAGAATATTGAGTTTTCAGTTCATGTATGTCAATAAACTTTAATGAAGTTCATCAAAAAGGTTTGATTCATAATGATTGGTGTCTACAATAGGTTTTTCCCAAAAATAAAAAATAACACACTTATGAAGACTCACATACGCAAGTTAAAAAAAGAACTTATCAACAAAAGTGAGACTTATTATTCATTTCAACCAAGCAAAGGTGAAATAAGATATATGATCTATTTTCTTCAAAATAAGTATCTTCTGATTAGGTTTGTCTTAAAAAATAACCTGAAGTGCATAAGTTACAAGAATGAAGTTCTTAATAGCACAAAATATTCCTTCAGAGGAAAGGAAAAATCTAATCCTGAAATAAAAAGAGGAAATATCCTGAAATTGTCAAAATTTTGATTGAAGCAAGATTGATATTTTTTGACACCAGCAACATAAATACATACTGGCAACATTCAGGAAAATCCATTTAAAAATGCCATTTCAAATATTATACAAAGCAGTTATTAAAAAAAAACACTATATGTAAGGAAAGGTCATACATTACAGAAACACAATACTTATATTACTGAGGGAGATTCCTCAAATGTGTAGTAGCACTAATATAAAACATGAAGCACAGATATTAAAAATATATAGAACATTCATGCCGAGGGAGCAAATACTACTTGTTACCTGATGCAGATACAGGTCTCCTTTGAGGAAAGCCGCCACTGGACGGGCCCCCAGATCGGGGAAGCGTGCAATACTTGCTAGCAGCCTCCAAGCTACACACACTCAAGGACACATCTAAACATCGGGGAGCAAAGACCATACTGGTAGTTACTACAATACATCCACAAGGGAACAGAATGTGTGAGAGAAAAGGAGAAAAATTACTTCAAGTTGTGCAGTTACTATAATCTCACTCGTTAAAAAAATACTTTACATTACTCAAATGCAATGGGCAACATACTAATATTATAAATCTACAGGCAATTCCTCAACAAATATGTCAAGATCATACTCACATTTAAAAAAACCAAACTTAAATAACAAAGCTAAGAAATACTCTCATGTAAGTACATAAAAAAAACATTTTTTAGGAACAAATAAATGAATTAATAAAATAATGCAAGTAAGTGTCTGAAGTAAGAAAAAATATTATACTACACAATCCATGCATTAATATTACTGTTTACAAAAGAGAAAATTTAAATATGGCTTCCCCTTACTTTGCTTACCATCATTATGAGCTGCATCATCCACTGGAATGGTCTGACTCCCATAACCACTTGAAGATTCTAAAGAACTTTCACTAGTGCTTCCGTCTTTTTCAGCTCCTTCAGGCTGAAAAAGAATAGAGTGGACACCATGTCAGCATACAAGCTCTCAGAAAACTAATATATATAGATGCAAAGATGCAGAAAAATTGCTCAAATATAAAGACCTAGCTATTGAATGCCAAAGAATTTGAGGAATGAAGACAAATGTCAGTCCTATTATAATTGGTGTCAGTGAGCAAATATACAGAAGACAACCTACAGAAAATTCCTGGAAAGACCTATCTATCTGTGATCCAAATAATAGCCATTCTGGGGACAGCTCATGTAATTCGGAAAGTGTGCACCTGAAAATTTCTCAAGGTGCTTCCTAAGGGAAGTGGAACTTCCTTGGACACGTACTGAAATTCCTACCAGATATGCCGAGAAGAAAGTCAAAATAATAATAATAATAATAATACCAAAATTTAAGAAAAACAACACAAAAGGATATTCAATTATTGAAGTCTCATAGTTGAAAAAAATTCAATTAGAGCATGAACAAACCTTTTCAGGATTTTCAGCTGGATGAGCTGCTTCTGGAGGAGGTGGAGGGAAAATCATCTCCTGTGCTTTGCTAGCAGCGAGGCTAGCCAATTCGTGCATGTTCACGTACATTGGTTGAGGAGGATCTGGAAGCACAAAAATTATAAGATATTTTAGATAATAACTAGCAAGGAACTTACAGCAACTATACAGGCACTAGAAAATATACAGCACTCATGCTTCTTTGTTTCCTTTCTGAAAATATAATGCTCAAGCATTAATTCAATCTATTATTTATTACTCTTAAAATTTGACAAGATGGAATATTTAAAGAAGGTTCTTCAACACTTAGTGTACATGATTTCAAGGAATTTCACAAACCTATTTTTGTTTCCTTTAAAAATAAAATTACTTTACATGATATACTGAAAGTAAAAATATGGCGAGGAGTCATATAATTAAGTTCATTAAAATATGTTTCAATAACTAATCATGTTCTTCCTTTTACATAAATTTTATAATGTTACCTAAAATTGTTGCTAAAGTAACTAGTATCATTTAAGTTATTGAACAACTTCTCCCATATTTCAAGTCAAAAGAAAGATTGAATCAAGGTAAAAAATAATACATAAGAATAATAAAGGAGTAACTTCCAGGCTATTATTTCACAAAAAATGAGCTGGAATGAGATGATAACAATATAAATGCATCACAATTTTAAGTCAAACAATAACAATCAGTTTCCCAAAATACATTTTTTTGTGATAAAATGATCCTAAAAGTTTGTAGAATGTAATACATAATAGAACCCAAATACAGAAAACATGCAGAACTTTTCTCTAGAATCTATAACAATCAGAGAGTAGTTTTGGCACATTAGAACTGAGAAATGATTGCAACAAATATAAGTAGATATTTTTTTATACAAAAGGAAACTTGAGCAAGAAAGATACATCAAAATTATTCACATAAATTGAACTCTTAGGCATATGCAGATTAAAATAAGGCAACAGTAAGAGAACACAAGAGAAGAAGAAGAACTACAAGGAAAATAAAATGGTAATAAGTTAGTAATTAAACCCAAGATCTCCTTATTGATGACAGAGATGTTGACTGTCATGTTCACTATATCTATTGAAGTCAGTAAACCTTCCATCATGGTAAATGTGAAACCAGTCCCTAAAGACCCAATTACTCAAGTCAAGTTGCAAGGCAGATAATCCAGAGCAGTTCAATAAGCTGCTTAGTTTGTATACAGTATTTACAACTGATCCTATTAGCACATGCTCTTGAAGCAACTCTTTAAATTTAAGATTCAATACTTCAATCGAGATTTTCATATGCGATGAATACAAAATCACACCAATGACAGCACTCCTAACCTTACAAGTTGCCCGTCAAGGACAATTTGTCAAAGCCACTACAGAGGTGGGAACTGTTTTGAAGTCAGAGGGCAGGCTACCTCCCTCAAATCTAGTCTCAGAGGTAACTAACTTTTTTCATAAAATGAAGATCAACTTGCCTCATTTTTGGGTAAGGTTTTGTCCACAGGAAGCCACTAGCCTACCTGTCTGGCAGCTTGACCTGAGTAAACATGTCTTTGCTGCACATAGCAAACAAGCTGTCTGGGTTCATCCATCCTGAGTAGAAATATACTTAAGATCTTCAGAACGCAAGCATGGATGGAAATTGTGTAAGACTAAGATAATAAACATGTTATGTAGCGGTCAATACTCATACAATTTAATCAGGAGATTGCAGGTTCAATTCCCATCACGTTGCCATTTTATTTGGCTGTAGTTAACTCATCTCTTCTCCACATGTAAGTACAAGGAAGAAAGATACGCATAACAAGAAAAATGTATACCTTTTCCTAGATGAATGTGAGGAGGCACATGAGTGATGGTCTTGACAGGGTCACTCTTAGCCACTTGCACAGTCAGCGGTCGGCATGGCACAGCCGCTTTGGCGTTGGAAGGAGACTTGGTGGGAACCGAGGGTCTCTCCAATGATGAACAACGTTGGGGAATCGGAGGACGAGCATAAATAGGCTGAGGTTTGGAAGCAGGTTGTGAGGTTGTTCGAGGAATGGTTGACGAACTGGAATTATTATTATTTTCAGTAGTAGCAGTAGCAGCAGCAGAAGCAGCAGCTGCCGCGGCCGCAGCGGCAGCAACACTTCCGGACACGGGGCTAGCTGGTTGGGAATGGCTAGCGTCGGGAGCTTGGAAAGTGTACACAGTTAATGCAGGCCGCTGATGACCACGCTCGTAAGCTAGAGGAGACAAGAGAAGTAGCACTAGAGATCCTCACAGTGGAATCAGAAGCAGCTAGTGATCAAGCAAGGTGCAATTATTTACATTATTAGAAGAGCTTTGATTATCTGAACTAATGTCAGGGAGAGTTTTCTGATAATAAAAAAAATATTGATAACAAAATTCATTGGGGAAAAAAATCCCATGAACAAATGCATAGTGTAGTTTGTAGTAAATAAATATAGATGGTCTGACTCATTAAACTGGATTCATAAAAAAAAAAAAATCTCTCACAAAGATACCAACACACTTTCCAAAAAGTACCATATTTACCTGAAAATAGCCCTTTTTTCAGAAAAAATTGCCCAAAAATCCTGGGGGAGACTATATTAGGAGTTTAGGACGGAGAAACCGCTAATTCAAAGTTTCGTGGGTGATAACGAGTTAAGCAAACTCAAGCCATATACGTAACGTACCACAAAGAACATCGATCGATGATGGTGGGATTTGACGCTCATTCGAAATAGAAACCGAACTGGTCCACGTCATCTAGGAATGACCGACTGCCATCACTATGCCGACCGTGACACGAATTTTTTGAGACAGTGATCTTCTTCGACACAACGAAAGTTGGGCGATCTAAGATGCTTCGACGGTAACATTAAACTGCGAGTTCTAAATAATGTCACAGAAATTTGACGCTCATTCGAAATAGAAACCGAACTGGTCCACGTCGTCTAGGTATGACCGACTGCCATCACTGTGCCGACCGTGACACGAATTTTTTGAGACAGTGATCTTCTTCGACACAACGAAAGTTGGGCGATCTAAGATGCTTCGACGGTAACATTAAACTGCGAGTTCTAAATAATGTCACAGAAATTTGACGCTCATTCGAAATAGAAACCGAACTGGTCCACGTCGTCTAGGTATGACCGACTGCCATCACTGTGCCGACCGTGACACGAATTTTTTGAGACAGTGATCTTCTTCGACACAACGAAAGTTGGGCGATCTAAGATGCTTCGACGGTAACATTAAACTGCGAGTTCTAAATAATGTCACAGAAATTTGACGCTCATTCGAAATAGAAACCGAACTGGTCCACGTCGTCTAGGTATGACCGACTGCCATCACTGTGCCGACCGTGACACGAATTTTTTGAGACAGTGATCTTCTTCGACACAACGAAAGTTGGGCGATCTAAGATGCTTCGACGGTAACATTAAACTGAGAGTTCTAAATAATGTCACACAGAAATAAAGCAGTGGCATGAGAATTCAAAGTAGAGCCGAAGTCCACATGGATCTGGCAATGTCAAGAGAAGTTGAACTGCAACTGTTAGCTTTTCAAGTACTTTTGGTTACACTTGCCAGAGCCAACCATTTCACATGGAATTTTGAATGAGCATTTCCCTTCAGAAAGACATTTTAAAAAGTTGATTTTACTCAACTTCATTTTCTCTCTCTAAATTTTGCCTCCTAAAATAAGGGGGGAACTATAATAAGGGGGGGGGGACTATATTCGGGTAAATACAGTACATGTTAGGTGATGGCTTCCTTAATAGAAGTTCATGGAAACATTTTTTGAGAGAAAACACTTTAATTTGTTGAATAAGATAAAATTCGTTCTCTAGTGCTCATGAGTCTTTTTTAAGTTCGGGAAATGGTAATATTGACATTGTCACAATGGCTTTTATTACTTTTCTATTACATCATGCCAGTTTGGATAATTGAACATTTGGAGAACTGATGTTTGGATAATCAATGCTCTACTGTATTTCCAGCAGCGAAGACCATCCATATACAGAGTCATTTACATTACTATGTATATAAGAAGTACAGCAAGATGAAAAATCTCCCAGATTTAACATATGAACCATCACTCTGAACGATTGTAAAAGAATGTAACATGATCACATGACATAACATAAGTGTGAAGGAGAAATATATTATTTCAAAGAAATCTCAACAACCATGGTTCAAAAGGAAGCTATTAAGTTAAAGTATAACACAAGCAGTTAATGATGATATGAGAATACAACGTTCAAGCAAATATCATCCAAGTGAATCACTGTGACAAGATGCACTCACCAGATGATATAGTGTGGGGCCGCTCACTCATAATAGCAGTGGCAGCTCTTTCAAACTGCAGTGTTTCTTGCAGGTTGGGCCAAGTAGCGGTCGTGTTAGGCAAAGTCACTGGAGCAGTGGTTCCTGTATACGGAGTAGATGGAGTGCTGGAGTTGCTTCCACTGTTGCTACTCGGATCAGACATAGTGGAGATCTGCAAAAATGAATTCATCTATTGATGTAATAACACCAAACATGTACAAGGGAAGCAGAAAACTAATTGCCAAACATTAAAATTAAAATAATGAGCAAATGCGGATTGAATCAAAAATATCCTTAAATAAATATGGGGAAAAAATGGAAACTAAACAGTAAAATATTAACTGAATTAAAAAAATAAAATAAAACCAAAAGCGTGAAAAAAAATAAAATAGAAAAAAGTTAAAAAAAAGTGACAAGTTAAATCGTAAAAGAGGCTCCTGCAGCTAAGCCTATCGGCAAATGTAGTAGTTAAAGGCTCAGCTCCATATCTACTACGCAGCAGCTACGAAGCTTGGGGAGATGACAGGCTCAAGTTGTCTACCTGCACACAGGGCACAGAGGGCGGGCGAGGGAACAGCGTGTCCTGGGAAGTGAAGCCTGAGTCCTGAGAAGAGACACTTGGAAGGCGCATTATGCCAACAGCTGGTAGGGGCTGCTACACAGAACAAACAACAAACACACTGCTATCACATCGAATGCACAAACCAAAAGTCAAAAATTAATAAAACAAAGCACATGTACTAAGGAGTTTGAGAAAGAGAAATAATTGTGAAACGGAAAATTATAAATTTACTAAACCAAAAAGTTACAAAATAATTAAAATAAATGTTTAAAAAAATTGTTTACTGAAATTAAATACGATAACATTGAAAGCAATCACAAAGTAAGTGCTACAAGAAGATTTACACACCAACACTGGGACAGGATTTTAAGAAATCTTTTTCTATTATTAGTTATTTCATAAAACAGTTCAACTCATGAATTCACAGGGGTTTTTATCTATGGTACAACAATGATACATTGATTGTTTAACACAGTTTATGAAACAAGACATTGGAAGATATAAAAAAATAATAATGAAAAGATCAAATTTCTAATATAAAATGTAACAGAATGTAAATCATTATTATTCCATTGAACTATTATTGCTTCTTTCTCACTAATGTTATAACATTGGATTAACAAATATTGCTGAAAAAATATTTTTAATTTGTACCAGAAACTTAATACTTAAAGAAAAAATGACATCCAATAATTTTTTCAGTAATGATTCTAGTTCACTATTTCCTTTTCTTTTGAACCAAAATTATGTACAGAGCTTCAACATTCTTTCACAGCTTTGAAGTGTCCTTCAGAGAAACACTTGGAAATTTGTATTGTAACATATTCAGCCCAGATTATCAGTATTTTTAATTAAATAAACCAGCTGCTCAAACAGTAACTAACTCTTGTGAGAGAAATAAATAAATAAACTTTACTGTCAAAAAAGCAGTTACAAACTGCGAATGACCACGTGGAGGACAATAAACTAATTTACTCTCCGGAAGCAAGCAAGGGACAGTCCCATCAATTCTGATCAAGCGCCCCAAGGCAGAGGCGGATTTAACATTTCAACATACTCCTAATGACAAAAAAAAGTTCGATTAAGATATTTGGCAAGTGGTTAAGATATTATTGGCAATCTGCCTGAAGTAAGATAACAATACTAAATTATGAATAGTTCAAGATTCTCAACTTATGGTATAATTTTAAAGTATTTTTTTCAAAAGCAGTTAATACAAAGTACACATATCAGCTCATGATTAAATAATTACTTCTGGACCAAAAAGAAAAAAAAAATTAGTTATAATTATCAGTACATAAACCTGTTGTATATCTTATTAATTTATGAATGGACTTGGTGGGTAGTACACATGCCAACTTCAGACTTCTTATCAACTAGTATGCTGTGTATATCTTAGTATGTATGTGTTTCTATCATGTAGTGCATATGAATAGGTATGCTTATATATCTATTAAAGTGACTTAATAAATTGAATTGAATTTATTTAGGGTGACAACCAGTCCCGATTATTTCGAGAGAGATCCAACATCTATTAGTGTACTGTAGCAATTTTTTGGACAATAATTTCATAAATAAATTATACCGAAGTGAACTTCAGAGAGAATTTGGGAGTGTAGCTACAGGAATCATTTTGTGCATATTTCCACAAAGTAACTTTTAAGTAATTAAAGAAAATGATGTATACATAAATATGTATTAAGATAACAAGGCAAGTATAATTTCCTTTTTACAATTCCTAGTTTTATGTACTTAAAATTTATTTGTCTGAAGAAAGAGTGGTTGTGAATGGCTTTCCCCTTGCCCCTCTGATTTTATTCACAATTCATAATAAATGTATTGTCAAAATATGAGTTACAACAGCATATAAGAACATGGAGGACAATAGACTGATTTATAAAACAATATTACACTTATTCTTTCAGCTGCAAAAATCCATGAAAAGTGAGAAAAGTGGTGAACGATAGCAAAAGAGTAAGTAGGGGTTGATTACCATGCCATGCCTTCCTAAGGTCATCGAAGCAGAGCTGCCGGCTACCTGAGAGAGAGAGCGGTGCCAGTAGTGATGGTTGGGAGAGTGGTGGGACTTGGTGCTTCCGCTGGAGGAGCTGTTAAGGGAGCTGATGCTGCACATGCTCGACTTCCGCGAGCCCAATGAGCTGGGACTGCTTGGAGGCGTTTGGAACGTCCAGCTGCTATCTGTGCCTTTCAGGTCTGCTATCACCTGCATGATGCACAACAAGAACGTCACTGGATAATTATGTTCAAAACAAGGCAACAGAATACAACTCTTCTTGAAGTAAAACTAAATCAAAGATCCTGTTTATACATTAAGTTATTGGAGTTTTACAAGAGTTTTAAATAAATGAAAAGCACCTTAAAAAAACCTGGCACGTGAAAGTTTTCTAAAATGAAGTTTCAAAAGAAACTTGTTAACTTATATAACATTGAAATGTTACATAAGTTTACTTATGTTTTTCTAGGGTGCCCTTCAAATGGTTAATTGATAATGTTATTCTTGAAGAATTTATTACCAAAATTTCATTAGTGCAGTAAAAAACTGTGAAACAATTAAAAAGGCATTAGGAAAGATTTAAGAAAATTTTAGGCATACATATTTGTTCTGCAGTTTGTTATTATTTGGTATCACATCACCACTTGGTTGCTTGGAGTACATTGTTCAATTTTAATTCCTTTGTCCAAATAAGACCTTTTAGTATAGAAATTCTAAGAGAAAATCTTAGATGGTTTAAATAATTTACAATTCCATTAGCATTCATTATGTTAAAAAAGAAAAAAATAATTTCTTTCAAGCAAACTTCACTTGAAAATTAGGACAGTTAAGCGGATTATTATTGATGAAATTGCAGGTTACACACCAAATAATTAAAGAAGTTCATGTCGTCTTTTATCAAAATGTACGCTTTTACCCAATAAAACAGGCATATTCTCAGGTTATGCAACAATGTGAAATTCACAAACTATCTCACCTGCTCACTGGCCGGAGGCAGAGTGTACGGATCTGCAGTGTGCTTCTGGATTTGATCCACTACTTCTTGCAAATGTGATAGTTCTGATAACATAGCCACTTCTTCATCCTATAAACCAGAGATTTACTATTAATTATCCAATAAAATAAAAATACTAGGAAGAAAATTTTGTCTACTCTCCCTAGTTTTTAAGGACTAACTGCATATATTTTTTGTCCAACTAATCTTAACGGGAATTTTTCATTTAACTCTGAAGATAATATTTCATTAATACTCACTTCTCATAAATATTGTGAAACAATGAACGGTAAAATTTGTTTAGGTTAAGTGTAAGAAAACCTCTGGTAGCTAAATTCTCAATTAACAGAGGAATCCTTGAGATAAGCAAGAACATTGTAAAGTATAATCCACACAGAAAGATAAGTGAGTGAAATGCTTTGGTCAATAAAATTGAACACACACAAGCAAAAATATAAATTGACATACAGTATGACTACAGTATAATGATGGAATATTACTGCAATAAACAGGAGTAACTGAATGAATTTTAAAACCTTTAAAGATTAACCAAGATATGTACTCATTTCATTTGTAAATTGAAGATCACAAAATGTTGCAATAAATAAACAAGACTTATATTTTATGTTTTAAAAAGAAACAAACAAGAAAATAGAAGCTAAACTCAGAATCAGTTTGTCACAGCTAATATTGGAGGAATGAAAGCTTGAAACACGTGATATTGTCTCAATTAATAGAAGCTCAAAGAAATAAAATTTATTATGCACTCACTCCTAAAATTTCTAACATTTGAAATGAATACAACCCCTTCATTTCTGACAGGAGTATTCTGACAGGAGCAGTGCTAGACTGGTGACTAGTAGCCCCGAAAGATATTTCAAATAAATGACAAGACTGTTTTTTAATTAACATTTTTAACATAAGTTTAAAATTACTTAGCAAAAACATATAGTTTTATATTAAACATATAAATATATCAATATATTAATGTCAAGTTCATGTTAGTTTTAAACTGTGAATAATAGGCTATGTATAAATTTTATTTTAAATGACCAATTCCAGTGTGATAATTGGATCATTGTAATGACGATCAGATTTAAACACTTACCACCACTGGCTTAAGAAAAGCAACCAGCAAACAATATCGAGAACGTTCCTCTATTAATGCTGCTCGTACTGCATGCTTTTCAGTCTCCTCCAGCAACTGTCGTCGTTCAGTCACATCCTGTAAGGAGCTCTCCACTCGCCGTTGCAATTCCCCACTCTTGCCCTTGCGAGCTTTCTTCTGCAGGCGAAGGGTATCTGTAGATCGTTTCTTTAATTCTGCCCTGGCACGTTTGTATTCTGAGAAAAGAACAATTAAGAAGATGAAAGTTACATGTAGATTGTAAGCTAAGAACCTTGTATTTGAAAATCATATTTGAACTTCACAATGGTCCCCCCCTTCCCCTACCTCCTCATCTCGGTTGGCACTGACTAGGGTTGCCTAGATTCAAAAGTCAGGACCGTCAAGTCTGATGAACAAGCACGACATGGGAAATAGGCATTGCCGTTTCAGTAAATGAGTCACGTACATGGCATCTGATTGAAGAAACTTGTTTATAATTGTTTAAAATTCTTTGTGTACTGAAAAAATCTCAACATTACAGCATTTTAAGTCATTCGTCATTATTAGAAGAAATTAAGTTTCACAAAAGTGGAACAAATTAAGTACGAAATTGAAGAATTGATCGCGGTAAACCCATCAAGAATAAAAACAGAATTGCAAATATTTACAGTTGCATGCACTGCTCTCTCTCAATTCACACCAACAAGCATCATTCTTATGGTAATACGATCAACGTCAAATGAGTTTATTAAAATAATTGGTACAACAGACAATTACAGGATATTTAATTAGTGGAAGTAAAAAAAACTAATTCAAATCAACACATTTTTTTTTCATAGAAAAGACATAATGTGTCTGGACATGGGATGCAGGAGCCCATCTGATACATTCATTAATTTCCTCAAGCGTACTTCCATTGGAATGCTCCTGAACACGTCACAAAAATACAAAAACGTCTCATTTAAATATCGGTGCTAGATCCTGGGAACAATGTAAACCGTCATATTTTATTTGCCATATTAAATCTGAAAGGGATTTAATTAGGTACCCCATTTAACATAACAAAGTCTCATAACACTAAAACATGAAATTCATAAATTGAAAACCTTCTGAAAAATGAAGTATCTTTCAGTTTCACGACATAACCTTTTCTTCACATTGCTTTCACTAGTAGATAGCCAATAGAAGATAGCATAAATGTTATAGACGGTTCATCACAACAATGAATACCTATTACATAGCAAAGCAGAAATCTCCAGCAGAAAAAGTGACATTAGTAGTATGTGCATCTTAATAGTAGTACCAGCCTTGCTTCGAGTCTAGTATAGGCAACCCGCATTACTGACGGGTATAATGAAATTAATGTTGCCTATTGCAGTATTATCTACCCATTCAAAAATAATTAAATTAAAATTAACGAATTATATTATTNGAGGGCTCTTAGCCCTCGGCCGCTTCGATAACCCTGGGGCGGAGTACTTACCTTGCGACTCGCCCACTTCGCAAGGCAGTGGAAAACATTATTATATATGTTTCGCAAGGCAACATTATTATATATTATTATTCGCAAGGCAGTGGAAAACATGTAAAATATTATTGAATGAGGATCTGGTGTGAGAAAAATTTCAAGACAATCTACCATGGCAAAGCACATCAAGTATATGGGAAAACTTGACAGTAGAGTTTTGGAATGAGAGAAACCTTGGTAAAAGTCTGGCTCTGTAATTAATTGCAACACAATTAAGGAAAGAGCTAATAAATCATGTTCAAAGAATCAAGGTGTGATTCAATATCTTGTACTAATTTGTCAAATTGTTGCGAATGATTGATATAGGTTAGAATAGGCAACCAAAACGACACATAGAGGATGGGACGTGTATATTTGAGACCACGAAGCATTACCCTTATATTAAGTTCGACTATTTCCATTCAGTAAAAAAATCTGAACTTGAGTTGGACATTTTTGTAAATGTGCATTTGGAGGCTTCTATAGCTGCTCAGTTGTAGTTAAACAGTTATAGTGCTCGCTAAGAAAGAAAAGGACTGAGGGAGGAGGAGGAGTCTAAAGACCACGAGAAAGTCGAGGATTGCTCACTCCTCTCGCTGGAAACACGTGGGCGTTTTACTCATGTCAAAAGATTCTTAGTGAGTTTACGTCTGGATGCAAACGCCTACATCACGCAGCCGATTCGCAGAATCGGCAGTAGTTGATATGCGGACTGTGACGGACAGAGTACTTGATCTCAAACCTTTGGCTGAAAAAATAGTACCTGAAGTTAGCCTATCAACGGTTTAGAACGGTTTGTGTGGGTACCGTGACACGCTGTATGGAGTGGGTGGAGCTATACCAGGCCACCTCCCGCGCAGCAGACACATGACATCACTGCACTTTCGTTCCATTGGTTAAATCTCGTTACTGTTCTTTCGATGCGAGGACTGTTGAGAAGATTTTATTTACAGAAGTATCAACGTACCTTTGGCGTGGTCTTTGTCCAAGTTAATGACAGCCTTCTTCCAGTCTTCAAGCTTCTCTTGCAACGGAATCACCAGACAGTCCATAATGGCGCTGCAACAGAATAACACATTCGTTTTAACATACACCAGAGTATCAATACAATACTAAAGTGGTTAAGGATTGATTCCAATATTCGCGTAACGGTCGAAACAAGAAGTACTCAGAGACGAGCTGAGATTTTTTCCCTTTTCTACATCACTGGAATTTACGGTGGGCACTTAAATCCATCTGTAGGGGAAAAATGGCCATTGAGTGGCCATGTGTTAACTCCATTAGTGGCAACTTGGATTAAATGACCGTTTGGAGATACCAGATGACCACTTAATGGCCATTTTTACCAGGCATAAATGACGTATTTAAATGGACAACTTTCGAAGTGCCAGAAACGCGTTTTCATATAAAAACCTGATCAAACACAATAATTCGTAATGGAAAATCTCCATAGATTACTTGCTAAATGTTTCAACTAATTAGTGTTTAAAAAATAAAATTTTATCCAAATTTAATGTGTTCTAATGAAACCATTGTAGGTGACGAGTGATTGAAATGTGGAGAATCCTCGAAATGCCACATGTGATTTCCAAAGAACGCTCCAAATACCACGGATATTACCCAAAAGTGTATGTGCTACGCCCGATTACCATAATTTTGTCTGATGTTACGAAAAAATTATTGAAAAATCAGAGCACAATGTATTATAATATCGATTTTCCAGACTGTCACAGAATGTTACCTTCGCGACGATGTACACGGCCACGCTATCATTTGACCGTTCTAGCAATTAAACTACCAACAGAAGGCACTTACATCGATTACCATAGTATTGTAATTATATTTCGCACTTAGAACTTTTTCCATTTATAGCTCAAATGTGTTTCTCATAATTATACATTTGAAAGAAAAAAGTTTCTTCGTTGTAAGTTTGAAGGCAGAGAAGAAGAGAGGTTAAGAGCCCCGGATATAACAAGTTAGATTGAGAGAAAAAGACTGTGATTGAAGTGAAAACTAAGGTATAAGAATCTCCAACTAAAGCAATAGTAATTAAATTAATACAATAATTTAATTTAATTAATTATGTTAATACAATAATTAAAATTTCACCCGCGGAGGGGATCAATTATGATGTAGCGTAATAAGCAAGATTCTGAACGATAAGCACAAAAAATCGGAAAATATGCACTAAACACTGCTCCAAATTTCAAAAACTGCTCTAAAATGCCAAATGCTCTAAAATTTTCAAAATTGCACTAAAAATCGAAATATGCACTATAAAAAAGTCAAGTTACAGACGTACCTATTTATAACTAAAAAAGTGCAAGTATTTGAGTTAGTTGAATAATACCACTGATCTCGTTCATACATATTGAGCTATATTTAAATTATGATTGATTATAATTTATAGGTTAAATTACTGTAGAGTTCAAATTAAAATCTTCAAAAATATGCATTGATGTGCACATTTAAAATAAATTCAAACAGTCCTACGAGGTTAAACTATGTAGAAATCGATTACTCAAACNTCCATGGGCGGGGGGGGGGGGGCACAGGGTGCACGTGTCCCCGCTCCCAAAAAAAAGAGACAGTAATAATATTAGCAAGTTCTTTTACTTCGAAAAAATAATCAGTATGTCTATAAAAGCAACGAGACAGACAAAGAATCCGTATAAAAAGACAACTTTATACGACAAAAATACGACAGTTTCACTCTGGTACGGGTATAGCATGAGCATAGGACTGAGATAATTTACTGTATCTTTCTCTACCCGAGCGTTTCATGTGAATTACCGTTGAAATTATATCGAGTAAATCTGAAGCAGTGAAGAGACTCGTTAGCAGGAACGCCCTGAGAAAATATTTGCAGAAAAAAAAAATCGAATTATTTCAAAAACAGAATTTACGTATAGGAATGTCTTAAATTGCAATTTCAAGAAGATAATTTTTTTTGAATTTCCGGTGAAAGGACCCGCACACCCTGGTAATCAGCAATATCATTGCACAATCGTTAAATATAATTAAAATGTTCGCGAATAACTATAGAAATGAGCAGATACACTCGGAACGAGTTATTCAACATTGTCTTTTCTCCTAAACCAAGCAAATACGAGATTTCTTGTACTAATTTTACTACAAAGTAAATGTAAACATTAGTAAAGGATTTACTGCAACCCAGGAAGTTAGTAAATGAATCTTGATTAGTATCGACACACAGACGAAGAATAATTTCTAGTCCCACTAGAAGTTTAATCAGCAGTGGAGATCAAAGCGGTTCAACAAATTATTGTTCTCTCACCATTGAGTAGTGTAGGATAGGAAACATGGTAATTCTGTACTCAAATCCAATAAGGTTCAACAAAGGAAGGATTTTTAATTTGATTTGCCTAGGGATGTAGATCCAATTAGCTACATGGAGCGGGACTCGAGTGAGGAATTCTAGATTTGAACCTCTTTGAAGTTCTCCTGATCAAGGATCTCGGACACTAGGGATACGTATCGAAGCTAACCTAACCAATTTACGAAAATAATTAAAGACGTACGCCGCAAAGTATCTTGCATCTTTAAAATATGTCTCTTAGATTAAATAATTATAACTTCCTACAATTGACAAAATCAAATTCATTCTCAAACATTTGTCAGATCATAGGTTCTCTTCAACAAACCCTCTTTCATTGTCTAACCTCACTCCTCCGATGTTCTCTCGTAGATAAATATGTGGAAGGTAATATAAGACCATTTTGGTTCGTTACCTTATACTGGGTTTTCAAGAGTAAAAATTATTTCAGGTTGACTGATCGATCCCTCTTTTACATTTAGTTGGTCACCCTGTTTAAAAGAGTAAAACATTATAGAACTATAACGTCGCAAAATATTACTTATCAGCGCCGTAGTCATCTCAAAATACGTAACTAAAAATTGTTCGCGAATATTAGAAAAAAGAAATGAAAATACATAAAAAAAGTGTAAACCACCCTGTTATTGGGTCGTTATAATATCGGTCCGTTCCTAGTTACTCGTGAAATTTTATCATACCCCTATGTGTATGGAGGACAAGACCAGTTCTCCACTCTCTCCCACTAACGAAAATACTGATAATTATGTTCCGCTCGGACAGTTCTTGAATGCTGCTGAATCTCGCTGGAGACACGACAGAGAAAGAAAATCCGCGAACAAAAGAGTGCGCCGTCCACCACGAGACGTTTACTAGCGACGAAGCTCAAAGCCAGCTCAAAGCTACAAGAGAACGTCGTGCTGCTGTTAACAAAAGGTGATGCGCCGAGTACTGGGGAGGGGGTGGGTGGGTGGGGAGAAACTGTTGTTGCTACTGCTGCTTCCTAGCGGCCACCCAGTCAATTAAGATCCTGGTCCAACACAGGTCTACAATGACCGGAAAGAAAATGTTTACGCTGGAAAAAGAAGCAATTCGCGAGAAAATTTGCAACAGAAAAATTATGAAGGATAAAATTTTCTTTTTTACAGGTCATAGGAATAAATAAATTTAAAATCAGCCATTTTATGGCCTTCAGAATTAGTAAGGACAAAATCACTTGATTAAATATTTATCTTCGGATGTTTACCGGGAATCGTTGAAAATAACCAATAGATCCAATGTTCCATTACCGCGAAGAATAAAATATATTTTATTAAATAAATTTACTTTTAAACTACGTAATAATTTTTTACTCAAACATACGCTTGATGGAACACATCATGACACCTGCGATATTAATGAACTATAGAAGTAGCAGCATTTTCCCAAAAACATAGCATCTGTGGTAATTGAAACTATTCAAATTGCACTAATCGTCGAGGTTAGATAAAAAAATTAACAAACTAATGGTGCAAAACCATTGCACATACTTTCTCATATACGCTTCTCCGTCTGCAGCATAGAGTGAAAAACTTCTCTAGTCATTTCTGGCGTGGTCCTCTATATTTTGGTCGTCTTCCAGTGCTCTACTCATGTTCAAAGTCGCTAAATAAACTTATTACTGTCTTATATTTGAAATTTGAGAGTAAAATAAACATTCAGAATATTTCTAAACAAATAGCGACATATCAGTCTTATAAATATCGTAAAAGTGTTGTGTAAATGTAATTTTGTTGTAGACAGAAATTGATGTATTTTCGTATTTGCAGTGCGTTTTCTGCCCTCCTATGTATTTTATCATTATCATATCTTTCATTTCAGTTAACTAACAGTGTATTTTCCGTCTGCTTGGTCTATTTACACTGCTAAATATTGTTCAATCTTCTTGAAACAGTAAAGAAATGCGTAAATGTAGCAGATAGAAATTATTTTACTGCGTCTATACCAAACTTTCAAGCGAAATACCGCTAATGCGGTTGTAAAGCATACTAATTCTACTTTACGTACAGAAAATTTAAGCAAAATCGTTACACCAGTTTTTGAAAAATATTCAAAAATGTACTTTGACCTTAATGTGAAGTGCCCTTTGTGTTCAAGTAAAAAGAAAATTGAAAGCACGTGCATGTGTTAGAAGTAAATTCCACCCTAAATACGAAAAATGAAAACAAAATATTTTTCCATTCGGTCAAGAGTGCTGCGCACAGGCGGACGTCTAGCCAAAAACCACTTTTTCGGAATCAAGGGACACCCAAACGGATATTTCCGCAAAAATCTCTTTTTCGAATTTTTTCATGATTACAATACTTTCTATATACTACGTATATAAGTAAAAATGTATTTGCCGAAGTTACAGAAAATATATTTCCTTCCTCAGAGCTTAGACATATAACCATATTCGGTTACCAAATACATCCTCCCATGATACCAATCCACACTGGAGAAGTCTTCCATGATTATGGATCATGGGGTCAATAATCACTCATCTACGCTGAGAGAACAGGTTTGGATGTGAGATACAAATTCTTAGGAAGGGAAAGATTTCTTCAAACCTTTAGTGTACAAACGATAAGGTTGGAAAATCATACCCAAAGGTTTGGAAAAATCCTTTCCGTCCTCTGAATTTGGATCTCACAAACAATCCTACGTGGTCACATCAATAAGAGTTTTCTCGTGTGGTTGAATACACTACAAATCAGAGCTTGTAACCAATCCAGGAACAGATAGACCGAGAATACCACTCCACAGATCACCGAGTTTTCTATAGTATCGTACTCTTGAGAACCTTAATAGCAATGTGATTCCCATCGAGAAAGCCGTTGAGTACAATACGCCATCACAATGTTCCGGCGCCGCATCTATAAAACAAGTTGTAAATTCCGACGGAATCGCTCTATTCGGCATCATCCACGCAAAGAGTTCATCGTAACACAGTGCCCTGTTTCGGGGCTCGAATCCGGGAACTGTCCGTCACACGTATGCGCTCTGGAGCTTCGTCACACAATGCCCAGAGCGCGCTCTGATAACTTCGCTTGTTTTACGAGCGCTGCCCCCCCCCCTCCGCCCGCGTCCCGACTCACTGAGATCGTCGGTCGGTCAGCAAGAAAATACGACGATGTATCACGCGATGCGAAATCTCGGTGTTCCTTTGGAACAAGCGCGGCGTATCTCCAGACCGGTGTCGTCCAGCTTATCATTGACGAAAAATTTGGTGTGAAATATATTTTAAATTGTGGGCCGTAAAAAGTGTTTCGCGGGAGCGTTGCTCTACACGAATCTTCGTACGGGAACTAAGATCGTGGTTTAAGTGAATTATTGTGTATATGAATTATGGCAGTTTTATTTATTTGTCTTGTGACGAGGTTCAGGACATGAGTCCTCTTCCACCTAACCGTGATCTGGGCGAGGGTATTGGGAAGGAGAGATGTTGGGCTGCCAGGGAACTCATAGTGCCGAACCGACATTTGTCTGGAGAAGAAGAGAGAAACTCCAACTAAAACCGGCCGGAAAGCTCAAGCTACCAGTAGCCGCTACTAGTAGACTAACGGCTGTTGGTAATAATAGTTCACCTAATACCAATTTTCACCCTTCTTCACACATTTTATCGTCTGAAACAAAGAACCGATAATCAGGTAATGGTGGGAGCGTAGGGTTCCGCGGCCGGAGTCAGATGAAGTTTTGGCTGTCCAGGAATCGCGACGTCGAGAAAGATGGCCGGAACGTCGGTTTTCAACGCTCCACGTGGCGATTCCCGGCAACCAAGATTCATGTATGAAGAAATCGCTCATACAAACATCGAATTAGACATTTTTCCAATCTTGCGCGTAACCATTATACTGAAAGCCTGTTCCGGTTACTAAACTTAATTGAGTTGATGTTGACTTCAAACGATTATGCGTTCCCAGGGACCCATTTTAGACCGCAGGGTGTATATTTATAATAGCTCACTCAAGATCTTGATCGCTCACTTAAAATTTATTTATCCCAATATGTCAGCATTACATTAGGGTCAAAGAAATTTACCCTTCGTTTTCCTGAGGTGTATAGAGGAAAAAAAACAGCTCCAATTGACAGCATCGTGCATTCTTCAAGCGAATATATAATTCTAGCAACATCCATAAATCTAATAGTCCATCCTGGCCCGGGATTCCCTCCGGTTTTCTTCAAGTAGAGGCTCTTACCTAGGGGAGGCAGTCTATTCTAATTATTAATCTCGAATTTAGACTTATTTTAATAGTTACTATTTTTAAAGAAGACTTTACGAGTAATCTTTAGTTTATAATAATATATACTTGTGAAATAACTTTTTTGTCTTTCATTAAATTCATTTTGTTTTGTATATTGTTGATATAACGTACTGAACTATTTTTATTATCTTATGACTGTGCTGAAATGTTAAATCCGCCTCTGCTTTAAGGCCCTTGCTTGCTTCCGAAGAGTAAATTAGTTTCNAGTTTGCATCTGATTTCCCCCCCCCCTCATATAGTATTGCCTCTTCAGAATAAGTTGAAAGAAGTTACTATGAACCTTGAACTAGTTTCTGTAGCAACATTTGTGGAACTAAGGGTCGTTACGTCATTTTGGAATAACCATCAATGGATTAAACGGTGGGCGCACCAACAAATCTGAAGTGCTTCGCTAAAGCCCAACTTCACGATATTACTTCTACAGTAAGTAAACTATGATTAATTACAATTATTATTTTACACATGTTCAACTGTTAGATTAAAAACATGGCGATTATTATTCTGTAATTAAGTAAATGTAACAATTTTATTTTTTAAATTATTTGGGCATACATAATATTTTTATGTAATTAAGGAAAACAGTTAAGAGAGGGGAGACGAGGAAAATGTTAAGGGGTCCTATATTTTCTTCTGTGGATGGGTTTTAGCTACGCGTACGTGCATTCTACTTCATAATACCATCTTCTTTTTAGGAAATGGTTTATCCAAGGCCTCGTCAATTCATTTTGACATAATACACGTATTGAAATCCTATCGAGATCGGAAATCCGTGGAATTGAGAGACGAGCTCCTCACTCTTATTTCGCCCCCGAAACGAAAGTGTGTGTGTGTTGATGGAAATTGCAGTGGTAGAAGGCAGCGTTTCTCAGCGCAGCATGGCAAAGAGGCTGGCGCTCTTTCGTCCGCCCGCGTCGCCTCCTTCCTTGCACGCTCTGCTTCCTCCTCCTCCTCCTTCTCCCCCACTCGTAAGAAGAAGAAGAAGAAGATGAAGAAGCCGCCGACTCATCTCGCCGCCGATGCGGATGCCCCACTCTCAAACAAAAGCCACGAGAACCTCCTCCACGTCATCTTTATACAAATCAGAGTTTACTATTCATATTGTTCATATCAAGATCTTAACCATTTATTACTCTAGTAAATAGAACGACCTTCTATTGCAGACAATTATTCGCTCTTCTTACATAAGCATGTCAACGACACTTGTTAAATTCTACTACAATTAACGTCCATTGTATAATATAATTAAATAAATAGTGAAAGACTTACGACCTTTTATGGACGAATCATATTTATATTTTGTGAAAAGAGCTCACAACGTTTCGAGTTCGTCTTGAGTCGTCGTTTTGATCACCTGATGACGAATTGAAACCGAGNCACAAAATATAAATATGATTCGTCCATAAAAGGTCGTAAGTCTTTCACTATTTATTTAATTAGACACTTGTCAAATCTTAAAAAAAACTTTAACGTAACACGCAATATTTAGAGCATATACGTAAAAACACGACATCTCGTCTCATAAGTGAGATTTCATCAAGAGAAAGACTAAAAAGTGTATTATGTTAAATTTTTTATTTTTTAAAAAACCTTTGAAATGCTTATGTAAAATGACTGAACAATTAATTGTCTGCAACAGAAGGTCATTCTGCTTACATTATTTTAGACGCATGTACAACAATTTCAACTATTTATTATTCATTTCTTAAAATCTGGGAGACTTCGGTTGAAAATTTCATACCTACGAGGATTTCGGTAATATGGCGACTTTGCATTGCCACCCACATCATCCACCGAGCTCAAAGAGATCATTGAAAGTTTAATCGGTTTGTCCGTTCGTATTTAAGCACCGGAAGGCACAGGCAGATTCAGGATTACACAAAAAATTATAATTGTATGCTATTTTGTAAAACAATGTGTGGCACATAGTCACATAGTGTAGAAAAATATTTAAAAAATGTTTTAATATGTATTGTTTCTCATTAAACTTTCCCAAAAATTCCTTATCCTCAGACTAACCGTCTGGAAGCCTGAGTCCCCCTCTCAAAATAAACTTCTCTATCCGCCACTGTTAGTAGGTCAAGGCAACCGAATCTTCCACTTTGTTTTAGAAGGTCTTGACTTCCTTAGTTCACGTAGTGTAAGCAATCACGAAATCTGAATTTGGGAATCCATAATAAAATATAATACCGTTATTAAAAAAGCACTAAAACGACTCCACTTGGAAATGAAACCATGTTGTATCGGTTTTTCAAGAAAGTAATGTGATTGCATAAAACATCATCAGAGCCGTTCTCGAGACTAAAATATAGACATATTCAAACAAAATTAATAATTAAGGATTCATAGTAACCAGAATTGCGTTAAAATATTCCCCCCTCCGACAGGGCACTCAAAACAATTCGGGGGAAAAGCATTATGCGAACTTTGGATATGAAGGAAGAAAATAATTCAGATCTTAGGTATATATTTTCTTGTTGATAAATAACACTAAATATATTAAAAATGAGAAATAAGAAAACGAAATAAAACCATTTAATGATCATTAATTAAACGAATTAAAAATTATTTTAAAGACAAAAATCTCATCCAGAAATACCTCGCTTGGAATGTGAGGTCGCTAACAATCAGAATCGTGCATCGACGTTTTACGGAATTATCTGTTTTCATCTCATCGACAGTTGTGTGAGGTTTCTGTAGAGGTTGTAGTAGCTTAAAACACTCGGAAGACTTCAGGAAGTCTATTGATTTTTCTGACCGTATTGGATCTATTGGACAAACACAGGATTTTAGGACGTTAAGACNNNGGGGGGGGGGGGGGAGGGGAGGGGGGGAGGAGGATTTGCTCAGAGTTGAAAGAAGCACAGCCGACGAACGAAAATAGGACAGATTTACTTCCTAACAACTTTTCTATTTCCGAAGAATTTTTTACTTTCTACGATTCCCTTACTATTAATTTCTTCGGAGTTAGTTTTTTTAAGTTCTCTTCTATATCGTCATTGTTATTTACCATAATTGGCTGGACAGATACTATCAGTGTATACATTAAAAATCTCCTTCACGTTTTGAGATGACTGCTGGAATAATGGTCGAACAGGCTGGAAAATGTTTTTTTTATTAACAATGTAGTCTACAGGTACCAAAACTTCGTAGAGTGGCTTTATACACTTTAATGAAAGATTATTATTTGTATTAGTTAACGGAGTAACCTTTTTTCTCATTTATTTTGACCTTAGATCCTACATCATCCTGCCTTCAACAATGTCAATACAGGGTTGAATTTTTGAACCGTCACTTCCTTTTCCGAACTCTCTTTCCTATCTATTGATATGTCACTCTCATTCCATCCCATCTTCATGGCATCCCGACTTGAGTTATGTATTCTAAAAAGAAATTAAATTTCGATTCATTTTCTATTCATTTTTCCTTGCTCTTGTCATAAATTTCTAAACGTCTATTATCTGAAAGATATTTCGCTCGCTCCTCTCCATAAATATCACATTCCGAAAGTACATGGTTTTCATCTTCTTCACCTCTGCCACACAAACAATCCATCTGTACATCCTTTCCCATCCTCTGCACATATTTGTTGAAATTACCATGGCCTGTGAGAAACTCTATCAATATCTTGTTTGGTTTAAACCATTTTAACGGAGTAACCGACATTCTAATACTTCGTGGTGTATCACGACTGTGGCTCTACAACACTGGATTTCCTGAGATTTCGTATGTTGTGTCCGCGGACGGACAGAAATTATTTGATAAAAAAGCACAGCTTCGGAGTGACAAGAGTCAGGTTTGAAATTAATTTAAATAAACACGAAGAGGATACAATACTTTTCCTTTCGCAGTTAAAATATTAGAGTAAGGAAAGTAATCAAATATTTTTTACACAAAATGGACCCACTGCTTCGAAATTTAATGTGTCGGGCACTAAATGAAAGAAACATAATAATTAATATTTAGAGTAAAGAATCTTCTATTAGATTAGTATTTCTTAAGTGTAATACATGCATGTTAAAAATTTTTTTTGGAGCCCATCGTCAGTGTCACGCATAAATGATTTCAAATACGTTCTCTGTTAGTAAACAATGTCACATGAGGCATAGAATAAATATATTGATTCCAACAACCAACTACGCGTGTAATGGCACCGACTGAACCAACGAGAAACTCAACATAACACTGACGAGGTTCCATGAGAGTTCGTTGACCCCGAAATGATAAAAAAGCGTTCCTGGAGATTAGAGGCGACGCGGATGGCAGAGGAAAGAGACGGGCGGAGGAAGGAAGGGAGGACAGCGGAAGGAGTGGAGAAGGGGGACAGGGTGCAGGTTCTAAAAGCGCTCTTCCCAGAGGAACGAATGCCGACTAAGGAGGTTGGGATACGGAAGGAAAGAGACAGAATAAGGTGAACACGAAAGTGCAGAAGATTCAGTAGAGATAGACAGCGCGGATGGCTTTGTAGCAGTTCGGTGAGGCAATAGATAAGGATAAGGAGGAAATTGGAAGAAAAGGAAAGGACGACAAACACAATCCTGAATAGTTTTACCTTTTATTTATGGAACGCTTGAGCAAAATATATGAAACCCAGATTCAGGACTTGTCCTCCTTTAATTGTATTTTACATTACGTCCACAAATGTTTTTAACATTACTTCTGCTTTTTTAATTTTTATGTCATTACATTATTTCGTGCTTTACATTATTTTAAGAAAATTATCGAAATCAATAGATTAATACAATATTTTTAATCAATAAAATAAGGTTCAATAAAAATATTGGTTTGATTAATGACGAACGAGTTTCTATTATAAATAATTCGGACGATACTTCGTCTATAATAAACTAACAATAAGATTAAGGCGGAGAGAAAGAAAAGCAATAAACAATGGATGATAGCGAAAAGAAACAAAAGAAAAGAGTGACGTAGAATGAAGTCCAAGGACGCTGTAGTGAGAGGGTTGGTGATGTGAAGGGGGTGGGAGGAGAGTAGAGAGGGCACCTACCTCGTGAAAGTCTTCATCCGGGCCTCCACGGCCTTATGGCGCAGGCAGATCCTTGTGAGCGCGGTGCCGATCTCCTTTGTTGCTCCTGGAACAAAGGACAGATACGCTGCGGTCAAGACGTAGGCCAAGAGGATAAGAGAGAGATCAAAAGAGAATTTACACTTCCAATTCATGTACTAGACACTTCAGTCTTCATTACCCATTCTCTTCTCCACTCTGAAACGCATACATTCAATATGTCAAACGAAATATTTGCTTCCGTTGAAACTCGAGTTTCTATTATCAAGATGTACTGAATAAACGAACACATGATTTATATTAAGCAATATTCAGTTTCATACAACAAGTTACACAATTCGAAGACAAAATAACAGAGCACACTAAAATTGTAACGGTCAACGGTGAAAAGGTTGTACCTCTCATAATAAACAATTAAAAAAGAAGCAATAATAAATAGACAAAAAAATGGACGTTTACACACGTCGTACAGAGTCTGCACTGTAAATGCAGAGTAAAAAATTCAAGTTTCCGCCATGTAAAATCAATTCAAAACAATGCAGAAGGGTTTTCAACGCCCAGTAATTTCATTCATACAATCACTTTCTTTGAGGAAGGAAAACTCATATGACATTTTTCCTTCGTTAAAATACACACCCTATCATTCAAAATAAACTCAGATATAACATACAATGTAACGCGAAAAATAATCAAATCCTGACAGGGCTTCAGACTTAATGCACAACTCAATCGTGCTAAGATTTAAGAAATAAGTTAATATAATTAATAAAAAGAAACAACAATATGCAAACATTAAAATTATTTTCGTATTTTAATCAATCATCAAGTTCTGTGACAAAGTATACAAAGAACAAATGAATTCATATCCGTTTATTTAATATAAACTTGAATGCAAAAATATTTAATAGAATAATTTTAAGTGTTGAAATTTCATTTTGCTATGCGAATAAGAATATATTTATTCTACCGAAACAATGAAGTACAGAAAACAAACAAAAACAAGAGAAGACACCTGGGATTTCTAGCCATCTTCACACGATATCTAGTTTAAATCGTTAGGAAACATAAATACAATAAACTCATTAACATTAAAGAAGCCATGGTTGAACTGACAAAAGCCACTCTTTGAACAGTGTACAAGACAAATTCAATTCAATTTTCTTCTCTCATTGATATTTTGCAATTATTTATTTAGACATATATAAGTAAACGAAGTATTCCTTGAGTCGTGTTTTCATACGATCTTTCGTCCATACGATCTTAAGTCATGCTCCTTTTTTTTTTACATTTCATGCCGTCAAGACAATGCAGACCACGCACAATAGTCGAATTCAGAAATAGTCATTTTCAAATGAAGTGGCGAAGCTCTTTTGGGTTCATTCATCGCCTCTGTAATAATTTGGTATCCATTGCTTTTGTATTCCAAAGCTGAGCTATTGATCGTCACTTTCATTCAGAAGCAATTCAAATGCTGAATGAATTTAAGCGAGACATTCCTGTCCACATTCATATTTATGTTTTCGTGCAAATGAGATATTCAAACATCGGCAAAATGCTTCACATTTCACAAGCAGAAGAATATCCAACAAATTTCATGAGTTTCAATTCTGTTTTTATCGCTTTCTTTGTGGCACCTCGTAGCAAAAGGGTGATTTCATTAAAACCCACACGGAATACAAATGACTTTCGAAACCGACAATACATCTCTGCAAAATACAAAAATGGTAATACAACCACGCCATCGTAACACACTGAAAGAGTTTCAAAGAACAGAATATAGGTTAGGGTGCAACTGTGGATACTAATAATGTTTTTGTACAATTACACGGATCATCTTACCTTCAAAATTGCTGACGAACTTTTAGAAAATTATACTTCTCAGGACGTTATTAGCAAATTAAATTTTTCTTTTCATAAATTAATACTCATACATTTGTAAAATATAAAATTAAGTGGCAAGTTAATTTAAAAGCCCTTTTTTTTCTACATTCGTGGATTAACTTCAGGTAGAAATGGATTATCATCGGGATTTAAAATTTTCTCACGTAGTCTGGTACTAAAAACATTACGGCAAGACTTATTAAACAGACATTCTCGGGATTTTGTTTTCTTTCCAATTGAGCAATAAGGTAGTTCCGTCAGGTAATATTAGTCAAAAGTTAAATTATCTTTTTTCGTTTGGTTTTAAATTTCTTTGCATGTAAAGTTTTATGAATAATAGTAACTATTATACTCAGAATAATCTATAGTTCGATAATAACTTGTACATGTAATTTTTTGCGTAAAATTACAAATATATTGACATTCTATTAGTATTATAAAACGCAGCTTTTTATCTTATCTAGGAACTTATGCTGAATTTTTTTTGAATCCGCCTCTGCCTTAGGGCCCTTGATCGGAATTGATGGGATGGTCCCTCGCTTGCTTCCGGAGTGTAAATTAGTTTTTTTTCCCTCCACGTGGTCATACGCAGTTTGTACAGTTTTTTGACAACAAATTTATTATTATTATTAATGCCAATCTAATTTATAACACAAAGTTATTAATAAATAAAGCAATGTAATTTGGAATTCTCTTGACTTCGTCCGTAAGCAGCAGGACCTGCCAACATAACAATCCTTTTAATTTGTCGGTGAGAATCAAAATATTGCGTTAGTAATAAATAAATATGATCCATTATTTTTATTCTTTGTTATAATTGCAGTATTTATGAATGGGCAATGTAGCGTGCTAAAGAAGCTTTGAAACGTGGAGCGATAGGACGTATGAGGTGGGTGATAGGCCTATTGTTAGAAAGTGGGCCGGTTAGTTGGGTTCACCAACAACTTCGCCCAGGTGGAGGGGTTAGTGGGAGTGATTAGTACTAGGACTTATTGATACTAGGAGGAGTAGGAGGTGGATAGGAGGGTTCCCTCTCCAGTAGTCACAGCAATATAAACTGGGACCCTAATGTGACAAGCCACAATATTCTTTTCTGGCCCCGCGGGTATTGAACCCGGAATGACTTGGTGGAGAACACCTTAGCCAACGGGGGGAAATTATTTTTATTGGACGAGAAACATTTTGCCACACTACATATATCGCTTAAATGACCGGTAAAGTGAGTTTTAAAAGATTTAATTCTCCCCAGTACGGAGACCTACTTGAAGCAACTCATTGTTCCTGCAACGAAATAAAAAGGTCCTGAGAGCCTGAGCATTGCATCAGCGAAGAGCCTTCCTTTCCCTACACGTAACGAGCGCTCGCCCAGTTCACTTCCCCGGGCGCATGGTAATTGCGATCGCAGTTGTAACACACGCCCGACACTGACAGCCAACTGCCCGCTTTCACTCGCCGCGGAACTCGAGGCATCGGGTGCATTCTATTGCGATAACTTCAGAAATTGCTTTTTTTCTTGTTTCAAGTTTCGAGGATAGGTGAGGATCACGTCTGTAGGCTGAAATAATACCATGGGGAGGACAAGGTAGAAGGGAGGGGTGCTTTTGGGCTCACTAGTTCAAGAGATTCATTCATTCACGCTATTCCGATACCGAGATGGCAACTTACAAAAGTACTAGCTTGCTTCCGGAGAGTAAATTAGTTTATTGTCCTCCATGTGTTTACGCAGTTTATACTGCTTTTTTATCAATAAATTTAGGAGGGAGACTCAACATGAAAAGAAAGAACTCCCATTTACGTAACACCGTTAAATGTGATCCAAATTTTGTTACTTCAACTTACATGATCCATCTCACGTTAAGGTTAATTTTAAGGCGATTTATACAAGGACAAAGGACTTCCGAGAATTGGAATATTTTGTCAATAACAGAATAGGATAGACAATGTAGCTGAGCATCTCGTAATTGTATATATCAAAACAACAAAAATGGGAGAAAATGTCCCCAGAAAATATAATTAATCTATCATGTTTTCAGTGGAGAGGAAGGATTCCACAAGGATAAAAAATTGTTGATGTTAACAGTATAAATAATAGTTAATAAATTATGGTGGTCAATTCTCAAATTACAGAAAATAAATTTTAGGTTTGTTTGGGAGATCTTAAAACTAAATGTTATTTAAATATTCCGAAATTGCATTATTCATAAAGTATCTTACTGTTTATTTTACGAGCTCCTGATTATGACAGGAGTTAAAAATATATTGAAATATTTTCGCATGATTTTTACAATATGGTCCCGCGGTCTTACTTATCTCAGCTCGCGAGTCATTTTCTACACACTTTCAATCGATCGGGCAGGTACGTGATGGGGTTTGGTACAATGTTGACCGTCGAATAACAATAATGGTTCACATTTTTTTATTTGTTACGCAATATTTTGTTTCTCATCAACAAATTAATATTATTTAAAGCTAAAAAATTAAATAGTACATTTCTTTATTTTTTAAAAGCATTTTTAATATTTAGTACTTCATTAAATTGTTTTCATGTTGTAATGTATGACGGGGTAATTCTGACATACAATTTTATATTTCTTCTCTCCAAACATGTCATGACAAATATTAAGTTTTTTCAGCATAGATTTATAACTGAAAGCTATGCCCCAACATTTTCATAAATAAATAAAATACAAATACAATTTATTACAACTCGCGGACCGCAAAAAATTTTTCAAGTAAAAAAATATCGGTCAGTTGGACAGCGCTGATATGGACATACTGTTTAGGGAAGGGGTGGAAAAGCTGGGATAAGAGAGAGGAGGGATGAAGGTTCACAAATTTGACCAAAATCTCCTAGACCCCGTAAATACCCTCGACGTCTCTGCATTTCAATATTAATATTTCAATCAAACACAAGTAATGGAGATTCAAACGAGGGATTACATAAGTGAATTGTTCGACGATGTCATGTCTCCGAAGCACTCAGCCGCTCAGATTGCGCTTCTCTCGACGGGTGCGCAGCTCGTTGACTCCACTTGCTCCCATTTGGAGGGAGGCGCCTCGTGACCAATGCCAACGTGATAGCTTCTGACGCCAATTGGGAGGGATCTCGCTCCTTTGCGGCGAATAGGTCTCCGAAGAAGATCGATCTCATTTCTCAACACAGAACCCTGAGGAAAGCCATTTTTTATTATTAACTATGAGCAGAGTGTAATGAGGATGGTTACAAATTGAATCGAACTTATCGAGGACCAATTTAAAGGAATATTAGATCTCTTAACGTCTATCAATATTATCATATTAAATTATAAAATTTTACGACCATTTAAAGACAAATTACTTCGTGAATTTTAAAACATACAGTATAACGTATATAAGCAAAAATCCTGGCTAAAACGTCGTGAAGTAAAATACAACAATCTACACTAATAAAAGTGAATCACTTAGAATGTCTTTTGCACGGAAATCGGAAAACAATGAAATTATTTGAAATTTCAAAGGACACTTCTTAAGTTATTGCAATTAAACTGCGATGTATGATTAACATGGAATAATAACAAGAGAGAAAAAATTGGCTGTTAATCAGTAGATGCGAACCTTCACTGGCATAACAGTTGACTATGAAGCTTGCTAATGTGTCCGCTAGAGTTCAATTGCGTTATCTGAGGTGGACAATCCACTAAACGTACAATCTACGGGATCGAATTGTAGAAACAAGATTATATAAAGGCTGTGAGGAACATAGTTCTCTAGTACATAACCTAAAGGTGAAACGAAAACCAAAGAATTCAGAGGTCTTAACCATGAGCTTTGTTTACTTCTATGTAGTGTGTATGTTCCTCATTCCGGGATTTGAAAACAATTCGTAATTACGTACCTAGTAGGATACAATACTGAAAACCCTGTGCATTTTTGTAGGTTTTCTTAGTGGTATTTAATTTTTGAAATTAACTAAAGTGAAAATTTAATAGCACGAAAGTAGAGAGACGCGGAAACAAACATAGAAATTTACAATACTACAGAACAACTCCGAGCGACGCACAGTGGGTCATTTGCCGAACTGGCCAAAACTGAAGGGGGAAAAAAATCTGCTAACGAATTTTGAGTCATGCCAATGCCTCAAGGAATAGTTCAATAATTTATCAAATCTGTTAACGAGGTTTTCTACCATAATTTTTTTCACATAATATTGGATTTGTATTTTTTTAAAATTAGAGTTCTCATTCATTCACAGTAATCTCCATCTTTCCGTAGTACGAAATTTTAACAACATTAATGGATAGATTTTCAAATTAATTCCATCATATTGTCTTTGCTATTGTTTTAAAAAAATTAGGCTTCGGATTCGTTATCAGTGACCGCACAGCCCACCCGGTGCAAAATTTCAGAATGCTGGGTGGATGCTAACATATTATGGCCAGCTTTTGGTAATATGCTCCACTGTGCGACGCTGGGCAAAATAAGCTAAAAAATCTAGATGTGTTGACAGGTATTTTAATATACACTGTATTTTAATACACAAATATATCAATTCCCAGGACCAATTTTTCGTTGAATGTTGAAGTAATTTTTTGTATGATTGCAATACGATTTTTTAATTTTTTATGTTATATTTGTGCACCGTTTTAAAATTTTGAATGTCCTCAAATAATTGTTTTTAACGATGCAGGGTAGTTAAACTAGTTTGACTATCAAATGTCGCAAAGTTTATTATTAATGTCTATTGATTGTCAATTCACTTCCAATGTATTCGTTTCACAAATTCCCCACCAAAGTGGTGTAACAAATAAACCAGACACGACTCAAAACTTTCAGGACGTCTTTGTTTTCTTTGACTTCATATTTCCAACCCTGAGCGAAAAAAAGAAAGTTTCTATTTCCGAACCTTTGTGGCTATAGTATTTCTCTACCCTTTGAAAGCAACAAAGTGATATTTTTGCATCACAGAGCTATTGATTTCCCATTTCTTTTCCCGTGTTATTTTAAACGACTTTGACATGTTACAAGGCAAGAGATTGCGAAAAATTTCAAACAACCAACTATTTTCATTCAGAATCTAATCGACTACGAGAATAATAAATCTCTCCGAGTATCAAAGAGTATGCAATAGAAGATATTAATATTGATTAATAAGATACTCGAGAAACCACAGAACGATTCACAGACAATTCTTTGAAATACGAGTAATTTCGAATCTTTGCTTAGAAAACAATCAAATTGACTTTGAAGATGTTAAAATTCTAGATAAGGAAAGTAGATATTAAAATATACATAACAGAAATGTCTTTCATAAAAAACACACCTCATATTATAAATTAAAGTTGGGACACACAAAAAATATCAGAGTATGCGACTGCATTTATGATTATTCTTTCTTCTCTTCTGTTGCAGATTACAAACACTAAGCATTTTTAAATTTACGTCTTGTTGTTATGTATTTAATTTTTTTTTTGTGGGGCTTTAGGGCTCGTCAACATCGAGGTCATTAGAGCCCATGTATTTAATAATTTTGTTATCACCTCATGATGGCACGAATATGTGTCGAAACGTGAGAGTATCTGTAAAGGGTCGATTGATAATTGGAAACATATGTAAACATAAAAGGTGTAATTACTAAAATGGTAATCTTGGAAATACCATTGTCAAATATGTAGCCGCAATAGTTAAACCTATCAAATTACTATTGATTCATTTCACATTACGTACACCAATTTGTAGCACAGAACATACAAATTTGATCAAAGAAACCAACAAACACTCACGTCCAAGAAACGAGGAAAAAAAAAAAAAAAAAGTTAAAAAACGAAAATATAACTGGGAGAGCAATATAGAAAATGTTTGCAATGAAAGTATCAGTTTGCGAGTTACGACTTTCCGCCTGAGAGACTTCATCCGACCTCTTCCTGTTTCTTCTCCGCGTTTCATGTTCTTTCTCTTCGTTGACATTTGGAGGATGGCGAGATGTCTCAATAGGAGAGCAAACAATCATTCTGTTTCGGATCTGCAGAAACATCCTCTTCCCCTGAGTCACAAAGAAAGAGAGAGAAAAAAGTTTTATTTATTTATTGTATTCCTTGCCACTTGATATAGATCTAGAAAATAATCATAAAAATAGACCTTCAAACTTCATCAACTGGGGTTAACCACGAAAATAATTTACTGATTGCAAAAGAAGCTCTTATAAACTGTGTATGGCCCCGTGGAGGTCAAAAAGTTACTTATCTTCTGGAGCAGTGGGCCACTAAATTCGTCGGTTTATATTTCGTGGACCGCTAAGACATTCTTTTTAGATGAATACTTTTGTCAAATAATATCCACAGAAATGTCAAAAAATATTAAATACACCTATTTAGCAGAACAAAGCCAAGGTGCTAAACAAAAATCTAAATCGTTATCTCAACAAACTTATTTATGCAACTGATTTAACAAAATCTTAAGCGGCTGTTTTGTGCCATATTTTTGAAGATTTGTTTCCTGATTTGGAAAAAAAATATATTTATGACATTTCAAACGAGTTTCTTCAACAGTCCAAAAATTACTAATAAAGCCCAGGCATTCTATGGACCTCAAAGTTTCTCACGCACAAACTGTTGGTATCAGCTTCACTGGACTACCCCATTTATTTCGATCAAACAACCCGAAGAAAACCCCTATCGTTGTGGAGATACTGAGATAAAGTTCACAATCGTGCTAAGATGGACTATCGATTAAAAAATGCTATAATAAATAAGAAGCATGCATGAGAATATTTTAATTAACTGCTATATTATAAAATAAATTAATGTACTATGCTGTCAAACTATACAGAGAAATTTAAAAAAACTGGCGAGTTCATATCATGCTCATTAATAACTTACAATAAAAAGTTATTTAATGGGTTAATTAAGACAGATTTAATCACAATAATCACAAACACAACACTAGCAAAATATAAGAAAAACAAGTGCTTTTAAAAGACTTCCGTTCAAACATACATTTTATATCAATACGAGTGATATTTCTAGGCAGATAACATTAAGCAGCAGGAACAAAGTTAATTTACTTATAAATATAAGAATTAAATGATACATATTAATAAATTATAAATATTAATAAAAACTCAAAGCATAATGATTTAAAATCCAATAAAATAAAAAAAACACGATTCTAGAAAAATTAAATTAATAACTTCTCATTCTAAAAATATAGTTATCTTCTTCAAACAAATTTAATTCCAAATATAAATAAAAAATTGAAATAATAAATAAAATATCTCGAACAAGTTAATACATTTTTCTTTTATTTGACGGTTTTATTTCCTTTGTAAGAACACCCATTCTTTGAGATAACCCGCATTCCCACTCTATCCTCCCTTCTCTTGCAGGTTCGGTGAGGATGAGACGTGGCTTATCTGCGACCCTATTTGCTTTCATCACGACGCACGTATCTCGCCTCTGGGTCCCATAGAGCACTGTGACCTCCCTGGTTATCACCAGAGCGTAAGCTCGTTCAGGTGGGGAACCAAAGAGATCGCACCGTGGATTTACGCCAGAGGTACAGCGTTATACCTGGAAATATATACCTTCAGAGGATAATGATTCTCTCGTAAGCGGAATGAGACTGTCAGGGGAGTGACCTACAAAGCAGAGAACTTCGAAGGAACTCATTCTTTATTCCATGATCTCGCAGAAAGATGAACAAAACAGAGTAAGTAATAAGGAAAGAATACGCACTGAAAGGATAAGAAGGAGTTGAAATAACCCGCGTTGAAGTAAGCGTTGCTGCGCTGGTAGAGAAAAAAAGGAGACTAACTCTTCACCAGAAAACAATTCTTCGCAAAAACAAATAAATCCAAGAAATATCCGAAATCCACGAGGAAAATAAAGATGGCTGAAAGGTAATAGTTTTGAAAAAATGGGAGTTATTTTTTGGGCAATCTAAGTATTGCTCATATTAATATATATTTTTAGGTGACAACATTCCAAAGGTCTTAACTTTAATATTTTTATTGTTGCTTCATAATTGTCGAAATATGAAACTAGAAAAATAGACGTGTGAGAAATGTCTTTAATGTTTCATTAATTACTCATCCTTTAAATAGTGTTCGCAGAATTGCTACGTCACAATCCCTCTGCGAACAGTTAAACGTTACGCGTTATGTTCTGTAACAAATTGCAAATGAAGACGCTTTTAAAAGAATTTTACATATGTCAGCGATAATTTCACAAAGCCACCTCCGCCCTACTACGTGCCGTTTCCATGGTAATGCACTTCGATAAGCTTGTTTACCCACGAGGCACTATAACTGGGACACGCGAATGTGTGGAGAATTCAAATGAATTCTCAGTCGCTGTTATGGAACACGTTCGTACGATTTTACTCCATTTTCGACGTCCAATTCGCGTTAGAAATGGGTCCAAAATAACAAGAAAAATGTTATATCAATATACACTGTTGAGCTTACGAATTCAGATTTGCAAGTTACAAGAATTTATAATATAATTATAATAATAATAAAAAATTATTGTCAAAAAAGCAATTAAAAATGCGTATGACAACGTGGAGGACAATAAACTAATTTACTCTCCAGAAGCAAGCAAGGGACCATCCCATCAATTCCTATCGAGGGACCCACGGCAGAAGCGGATTTACCGTTTCATCAGTAAACAAGAATTGCATTAAAATAATAGAATAGAAGAATTGAATTTTAAAAAATATTTATCAACTACTGTGAACCGTAAAATAAAGCATATCTCAAGTATCAAAACACCATATAAGAGAAGAGAAATGGTTTTTAGTTTCTTATTAATAAAGTATTAGATAAATTAAAATGAATATTTTTCTTCTTCTTTGCACTCATCGCAGTAACATGTCACGAATCTCGTGATATTTAGGCAACCACTTCCACGTTATTTGGTCCTGCGATTTTATAACCGTAGTGTAAGTCAATCATTTAAGATAAGCTAACTTCAGTTACGAAAACATTAAAATTAAAAAGTACCAGCAATTGTATTGTTTTACAGGAGTACGTTAGTAGGAGTAATATGTTCATATATTACAACACATTAGTTCGACGCCATTGAGGGAACTCGTGGAAACCATTAAGTCCTTTTACATCAAAGACACACGTGTGCCCATCATTTCTAGAGGTGGTGGGAAGAGACGAGTGAAAACAACACACACACACACACACATGCGTGGAAACGTTATCTCTCAACATAAACAATATTTCTTTCGGATTTCTTCATATTTGGACGAGAGCCCGGTATCATTTCCACACGGAAATAAGGCACATCCATTCTCCCTTTTCCCTCTCTCCTTTATCTTTCCTTCATTCTCTCTTGCTGTCCTCCGTCGTAAATCAACACTATGTCTACACTTTCTCCGAGTTTATTATGCGAGACGAGAAAAAGACGGAAAAAAATTGCTTATTCGAAAACATCTCAAACACGCTCTGAGGTGAACGCACTGGAATATTTCCAACACGTGTTGACGGACTCCGTGGAAAACTACGCGCTTTATTCACACTATAACAGATTGCAACGTGACACCATAGCAAACGAGTAATAATTGTTTATATGTATATTTCTGGACTTTTTCTAGAGAACGACTCGTAACGATTTTGACGAAATTCTCAGAACAGAGAGGTCTTTTAGGATGGTCCTATTTCCCAGTAGGGTCGTTCCCTTTGGTAGTTTCTTTAATATAAAAAAATAAATGCATTAAATTAAAATGTGTTGGTAGTAAAAGAGTAGCGCTAGTGTAGTGGATAACGAGTCCACCAAGCAAACAGAATGATTTGAATCCTGTCGTGGAAATTTAGGATTCATTTTTATCAACAAGATGTGATGTCTCACACAATATTGTACGTTCTTTTTTCTACATCTTTTAAGATCATGTGTTCATTTCGTTTCAAATATACATCATTATACAGATATTTTGTACAACTTGCACACCACTACCACTAACACTGATGTAGGGTATGGGCTTTGGGAGACGAGGCGTGTTGTGCAGTGGTAGCGCACTACTTGTCATAGCAGGAAGTTTCGGGTTCGAGTCCCGATCCTTAGCAATTTTCAACTGGTAACAGGAATATTATGAAGTGCTCACATAATGTAAGAAAGGTTAATCGGTTATAACTACAGATAAAAAATAGGTGTTAGGTAACAGGTATTTATTAAAAAAACTCAACGAAGCAAGCAATTCAGGATAAAACGAGGAACTATTCAAATCCATGAGAAAAGTATGATCACCCACATAAAGCAATTGAAGTTAAACCAATAATAAATAATCCAGGGCTTTAATGACGTTGGCGAATCCTAAAGCCCCAAGAAAAAACGTAAAAACAAAACACAATCATACCCGGGAGAAATCACTCGTTAATGAAAAACCGCATAAAACAATCGTCCAAACCACAGATGAGAATTATTATCTCCACCAACCGCACATGAAACCACATCATGATGCAATAGAGCTGAACGCAGGTAAATGCAAGGCTCGCGCAGTGTGGAAACGGCCCCTCAAGCACTCCACTTGTCAAAGCAACATTCACGCGAAGCGATTGGGAAAACAACGCGGAGAGCCGTGAGAAAATGACGCTGGAGAGGCGTGCGGTACGGATTGCAGACCACTAATGTCTCTCTGTGTATTTCGGATGCGGATGAAGTTCCGGACTGAGGCTCGACTATGGACGCGCGAGGCCTGTAGCTGCCATTCGTTCGTGACGATCCAACACACTTCGCTAATTTTCGTTTCGGAAAAGGTTGATCTGAGTACGCGAAGCAAATGGAGCTATAATTTTCACAGTATATATAATTCTTGTGATTCAATCCACGGATTATGATCAGCGAAGAACCACGTCATAAGCATGATATACGTAATACACGGAGAAAATAGGAAAAAATACGACAGAAATATACATGAAAATCCTATCTAATGATAAATGTAGTAATAACTTATTTAGAAGAAAGTTAATTACCTCAAAGTATTAACATTATTGGTAAAAATGCTACAACCATTAAACTGTGAAAAAATGTGCGTCTAAGATGAAACAATAACAGGAAATATAAATAAATAACTCTAAGTGTTAATGTTTACTTTTACTTGTATTTGAAAGTGCTCAAGATTATCAATGAATACGTCACGCTATAACTAATATCGTTAACGTTATCGTGCGCAGAGGTATTCGTTTTGGGCTACATAAATATAGCTGGTTAGCGAATACAGAAGTTACGAACTGTTAGTAGGCGGGAACGATTTAAACACGATTCATACAATTTACAGATTATTTCATACGATTAATCAAGAAGTAAAGATCATATTAGACCGATTATTAAATTCGAATTTATTTTCATCGAAAAATTGCATTACATACATAAATAATATTAAAAATATTTATAAACCTGTATAATTTTATGTGATAGAAGACAACAATGAACGAAATATAATTTAAAAATATTTTTTTGTTTTTTTGCGCGGATCGATTAAGAAAGATAAATCGTGCAAATGTAATAAGTAAATAGACGATGCATTAACCGAAATATTTGATACAATCGTCCATGTATATGTGCTATAGTGTCTGCAGCTCCTACTGCGCCAGAGAGTCGAAGTGTTGATGAGGAGTAGGAGTGGATCAGATCGTTCCCTAGAGGGACGTCGTTCGTCAGCCTGTGGGCCTCCGTCCTCTGATGCAGCGTCGCTGCGGAGCGTGAAACTCGTCGTCGCCTCGCCAACCTCCCTCCCTGCCTCGTGTCTATTCCCCCAACTCCTCCTCCCACCGCCCCGGGGCCCACAAGCTGCTGCAGACATGGACTCGCACGCGCCGCCATCCAAACAGACGCATTCAACAGCGGAAGACAGGTTCCCACAATCGACTACATATCACTCACAGATGATAATGATTTTTTAACTGCAAATGGACAGGTCTTTCCCAGTGGCAGAATAGAACGAAATACGATAAAATATACAAAAATACATATTACAAAGAACTGAAATTAAAAATAGTTATATAAATGATTAATCTACATGATTCAAACAAACGCTAAAATATTAAATATTTAAACATGTGATTATGGAACGACTAAAAAACTAATAATTACTTTTTGCACATTTTACGGCGGATGACCCAAAACATTTGATTCTTCAGTGCATTTCCCTTCCCTCCATTTCTAACTCGCGTTTATCTCGTATCACTTCACTTCTAGGTAAACTAACGCACCCCCTCTTCCAGAACGCGATAAACGTCTACACACCCGAATCTTTATTCTTTAATCAGCTATATAATTCAAATTGTTCCAAAATTAATCAGAATGAATCATAGTAATTCCGGAATAGTATGTCAACGGATTTTCTTCTAACAATTACCGTAATACATGATACTGACGTTAAAAAAAACTTCAAATGATACCGAACACGACGTTATATTACATTACCAAATAAAGTATAAAATTTACCTTAAATTATCATTTTATCCCAGAATATGTGCGACACTTTATACATAACTTTTCCACTAGAGATTCTCAGTAGATGTTAATGGGTACAACCAGTGGGTCGAGCACAGATGAGAGACGGAATACTGGAGTCAGCCTCGCCGGTAGCTAGAAATTCAACGCTCTTCAGAAAATAATTGAGATGTTATTAATAGGGCAGATAGAACAAAATTTATCCCAATATAGCTAATGATTAACATTAGCCATATAAATGAGTAATATATTAATTTTTAGATGAAAATCCCAATTACTCCTTGAGTATCGAAAGACTGAATGAGTAAGTCCACGTAACAAACAACCTCCGTCCCGAGACGAGTGATGGAGTTATCCGTAATGAACCCTCTGCTACCATCGATTGCAAGCGGCGCCATAAAAACTCACGGGATTCGCTGTTTGTCTCTCAGAAAACGTCGTGTTTTCTTCCCTGCGATCCGTTCGCTCAGAAGAAGTTCCTAACATTTGAGAGGAAATTAGTGGTTCTGAGAATTCTCCCAGATTGCGATCCGACGTTAATTATGGAATCAAAAGTTGCGATTTCTTGACGATCAGAGTCGAAGATGGATTTGTTACGAAGGGCGTGATAGGTCAAAATACCTCAAATTTATTTTTCTCATTTAATGTAGCTAGTTCATATTAGTCGCGACAACAAAGAAAATGAATGAAATTTCAAAACTGAAAACAGAAATCATAAGCACCATTTTGTAAAAAGTGACAGAATAGTCAATAGATGGCAAACATATAATAATTATATCAAGGCTAGTAACTTCTCGCAAGCGCTTCATGTATCACGTATCACACGGGTAACTTTACATCGTTCTTAGCAGGTCACGATCATCGGAAGGTGTAAAAAGTATTTATAAATGATACAAATGAACGTAAATTAAAAAATGCCAATTCCACTGCTGTAAATGTTTTTTTTAAATTCTCCATTATTCCGAAGGATAAATGATCTCACTGTGCTATTGAGTCGTACTGCCATAATTAAGTTTTAAGCAAAATATATATTTCATATGATAGTCCCACTTTTTAAATTTGTTTTCAACATAATTTAAGAAAAGAGTACATTTGGTTACAATACGATTGCGGATTGCAAAGCCGCGCGGGTCTACTAGATATTTTCCATCCGAACAGTTAAGATATGCTCGACAGTTTCAGAATGTTTTAAAAAGTTTTTCAGAAATAACACGATGAGACCATGCGCACAGGATATTTGATAGGCAACCCGTCAGTCACGGACGTTCTGCCAACCAACTGCCCCTGCCGCTGCCGCTACGCTTCGAAGCCGAAAGCGTTTATCAATAGATTTATTGCACGGCACTTTTCCTTCACAATAATTGAAGGCGATCTCCTTAAGTCCCATATATTTCTGAAATAAAAATACTTAGAAGTCATTTGAGGTGTGAAGTTTTGTACGTGGATTAAATTTCTAACCTAACGTTTCAATAACAGATCAACCTAATCTAATTTCACACTATTCAAGTTCATATAAATTTTACATTAAAACTAATAAATGGTTGATAATGAGAAAAAACAAAACAGACCAAAAAATCTTTTCATTCAGTATTCTTTTACAGAATCATATTCTTGAAGAGGACAATTCATCCTGTTCTTTGATCTGCTCTCTCCCAATTTTTCAGAACTTTTCGCGAAAGAGAGAGTGCCGTTCGTGGAAAAAGTTTCAAGAGTTGCAGACTTACGTGGCGGAACACTTTGAAATATTAAAATAAAGGGTTCCCTCTGAAGTTCCTGCAACGAGAATCGTATCTAGGACATCATAAGCAGTTCGCACGGCGAATACAGTTTCCTAGTAGGACCCATTCATGGAAAGAAAGCTCAATTTAGAACTGCGCTCAAAGCATCAAGTGCTGGTGTTATGTTTAAAGAAGGAAACCATAAAACACGGGGGATGCAGAGATAAGTGTACACAACTCCTCTAAAACATATAAAAATATTACAAAAATAAGAAACCATAATAAGCATTCTACGATTATGGCTCGATAAAGTATATTGGAAATGTAAAAGATGTATTAACATTATACTAAATATGCACTTGAACTATTAATTTAAAGTGATTTTATTTTTTACGTGAAACTAATATATAGCTTCTAACTTAATAGTATAGAAGCAATTATGTACTTTGAAGCTCGCAATGATGGATATGAGAAGTGAATCAAGAGAACTTTATAAAATTTCCTTCGGAAGAGAATAATGCCAGGATGCTTTTGGTAGACACACTAGGACGGGGACGTGTTCCTTATTACGAGTAATAATAGTAAAAAAAGTACGGTCGAAATTATCTTTAAATGGTAAAATCGGTCATTACGACGGTAACACATGTGCGGACAAACATAAGTTTGAAAAACAACAGAGGAAAAAAGGTTGACATGCAAAACGGATACGTAAAAAATTCACGCTAGTAAGAACTTAAACCGTTTAAACCAGTTCAGTGGGGTTGACAACGACGCCCAATCCGATTAAAACGAATAATCGGAATCCGGTGTCATGCGGTAGTCGGAAGTCGCAGGGCGAGATCGCCAACCACGAACATCCGATAAGCTTTAGCAACAGCCCAAACAAGCAAGTCACTAAATATCTCTAAGCGAATGAGATCGGAAGGAGATCAGTTTTTATAGCATACAATAAAATAATAATGTACGTTGAATCGTCGACAATAGTTCATGGCTTTTTAAAATGCGTGGACAGATAACAATAGTAATAAAGAACGAAAAAACAGAACAAGAAAAAACTTTTAAGGAAGCAAATACGGCTATGTCTAGTATTTCATAGTAAGTATTGATAGCAGAGGAAGCGGTTTGAAACCTATACTGAACTACATTGAGTACTTTTTAATTGAACACGAGTTTTTACAGAAATCTGTGTCACAACGTCTAAGAAGAACGGGCAAAAGGTGAGTGTATCCCGTATGCGCCCAAGAAGAGAATTCTTTCCATCGATGCTTAATAAGAAAAATGTTCTGAAATAAGATACGAAAGTTTCATTTTAGTGTTTTACTTTATTTTTTACTGATCCAGTTCTAGCGACTTAACTCGCGACGGGTTTCGAATTTCGTAAATCTTTGGTTTCGAATTCTCATTGATATCTGTTATATATTTTAATCTATTATAAACCAAAATATCACCTGAAACTGAAGAAAGATAGTTGGCAAAAGGTTCGCTAAAAAACTACACAACGTTAATTTAAAACTATTTCCATAATATTTAAAAAAAATAATGTAGTAAATGTTCCGGAATAAAAGTGTATTATAAACTTTCTCGAGTGTTTACTCCAACGACATGGATCATTCGTATGTTTCCAAGAACTGAAGTTGCAAAGTTTCCCTTTTTCGACAGTTCAAATTTTTTCTTCTATATCGTAGTGTGATGTATCCCGTTTCCGTCTCGACCGTGAAAACTGACCCCAACGCGTCGAAAGGCGTTTCGCGTTCCGCAGTCGAGTTCATAATGCAAAATCCTCTTCGTCGTACGGGGTCGAGTGCGCGAGTCCTGCCCTGCGCACTGTCTGTGTATTCTCCGTAACAATAGGAGAGCGAAGAGCGACAGGTGCGTCGGACACACATCGCACGACGACGACGACGACTCGAGCGGAATGAGTTCGACAGGAGAGAGAGAGAGAGAGAGAGAGAGAAAGTTCACGTGCTCCACTCCCGCGATATTTTTAGACAGCTACAGAACGAACGGGGGAGCAAGAGAGGAAGGGGGAGAGGAAGAGAAGGACGAAGCGCTGAAGAAGAGGGAAAGGGGGGGGGAGAGGGAGGAGGGAAAAGAGGGCAACGGCCCTGAAGCCTCCCGCGGAAGGATCAGAGCAGGTGACGAGGCGATGTACAGGAGCTTACGGTGCGGTAGAGGGAGACACAAAGGGGAAGCTATATAAAAAAAAAAAATCAAATTCCGAAATATCATTTGACTAAAACCACAACATCCCGTGAATTGCTCTTTTTATATACGAGTAATTATATTTAAAAGATAATTAACATCATTAAGTTTTATAATCCTGTTAATTTATCACACCATTGTCAGGATACTTCTGGCGATAATTCATTAAATTTCATTATATCTCCCCTCCCCGGACTGGGTTTTTCACCGGTTTTTCTTTGAGTTACATTATTAGAAATAGTGGAATTATATCTCGGTAGAATACATTATTATTGCACATTTAGTCATTCACTTCAATACAAAATAATTAATAGAGGGGAAAAATGAGACAACTCGTCAAAGAGTGTCTCATAAACATTATACACGTTTTTGATACACAAATAATATTAAGAGAACAAAAAACTTTGTACAAAAACATAATATTTGCTAATATATCATTATGTTTCGAACTGAATATTTCAATGTTTGATAATAATAAATGAACAAATATTAAAGCAACCGGAATCGCAACATAAAAGTATAGAATATCCTCAACGGACATGCTGATTTGGAGTTAATTGTAAATCATCGACGTTCTTTTGTAACGGGGGGCTAGGTTAAAGCAAAACTCCAGAGAATCAAACACGGGTAATTAAATACTCGAATTCACGTCTCAACAGTAGCAATGTTCACCCCTGTCTTCTCTATTGTACACGATAAACGGGCAGGAGAGAGCCAATAAATAAATCCTTGTTTAGGTATAATAACCATATATCTTTCTTTCTGAATGCGTACAACATAAAGCTGCAGTTAGTTTCTGAAAATCCCAGAACACGGAGTCAATTGCCGGGACGTAACTTATTGCCTCGAGTGAATCGTACGGAACGTAAATTTTCCTTCTCGGAGATGTTTTTCGTAATTTGAACGCGTCGCCCGCAATCAAGGTTTCGACGAACTATATTTCTGAATCCAATTTCGTTGGGATTATTGAGTTAAGTCGTATGAAAACTCCCTTAGTTTATTAATTACAGCGCGTCAATCACAGACAAGCCTGAGCGTTCAAAAACTAAGAAATAACGTTTATCGTTGCCTATGATCATAATTTAGTTACATACAATATTTAAAAAAAAGTCTCCAGCAACGTTTGATCATCATCAAAAAATTATGTTACAGGTTATGAAGCTGGTATGCTTGCAATAATAATATGGATTGCTCAAGACCCATTTTCTGTGCCTCTTGTTTAATAGAAGACTTTCTCGTTCAAGTGTCTTTTCAATACACACTGTTTGAGTTGCTGAAACGGATTAACATTTTCTGTTAAAATTCTCCCCAATCAAATATACGAAAGATAAATGTTCGTCCTCCACGCAAATCTTTACTATGTGATGGATACTTAACAAATATGGCGATTGTGTAAAGCAACCCATAAGAGTGAAGGTTAATAATTTAAAATGTTGTCCTTTACACACAAACGGAAAGTATCGCGTTTTTTGTGTAAGCATTAAGCGGGTACCAGCATTTTATTGCGCAAGGGTAGAGGGAATTGTAGCTCTGGAAATATTAACAAATAATTATTTAATTAGAGGGTTACCAGAATCCCAAGGAAATTGCTTTCTTTCATAATTATCACAAAACATTGTAAACATATATGTTCAAGGTAGTGTGACCATGCCAGACGCTAGTGAAGCACATTGCCATTTTTAAAACTTTCAATGTTATCTATTCTGTTTATGTTAAAGATGGTTTTATGACACTGTAATTCAGAGTTATTTTGCATTAAAAACTGCGTCTTTAATTATACCATTTAAAATGAAACAATATGCTAGCAAAAGATTGTAGTAGGACTATCATAGTACCCAGTTGAATATTAACTAATGATAATGTCTGTAGGATTCCAATTTCACTGCTTTTTGTATTTATCCTGTTAGAAATTACAAGGGAATTAATTAAAAACAGTCCTTTATGAAACTTTATCCGCAAGAGCCCATACAACTCAAAGATGGTTTCATTCAAATATTAGTACCTAAAGGCCCAAGTCGAGAAATAACATTCATTATTTAATTTTTTTTAATTCGCAAGATTCAAAAACATCTGCGAGATAGCTCATATTACCTTAAGGTATATTCGAGAATAATCTCCGCTATTTTTATTTATTCTGTCTACTGATATTCGATCAGTACAGAGAATTTCACGAACTTGTGTCAAACAGCTGGGGAAAGACTGAGCCACACTCCCGAGCGACGCTGGGTGAGTTAAGCTACAAATGAATGTGGTTTGCATTCTATGAATTAAGTATTTTTTAAATGTTAGTATTTGTAAATGGGAGGAAATGTAGCTTAGTGCTATTGAAGCTTATCTACATGGGGCGATAGAAGGTAGGAGATGGGTGATAGACCTATTGATAGAAGGTGAGTCGGTTAGGTGGGTTTATTAACACGTTAGTAATAGAAAGTTATAAATACTAGGAGGAGTAGGAGAGTTCGGTTTTCAGTAGTCACAGCAATATACAAATTGAGACATTAATGTGAAAAGCTAGAAATAATATTTTTTTCAGGCCCCGCCGGGAATTGAACCCGGAGTGTATGTGATGAGCGAGCACGCTAGTCCCTGAGCCACTACGAATTAAGTTGTACAACGAGTGACGCTTCATTGTTACTTCAGAAGGCGGAAATGCAACCCGCAATCCCGGAAGGTGTAGGCGAGCAGTCAAGAGTCCGTTTTCGAAGACGCGAAGGGGAAGGGCACGGGGAAGCGAGGAGGAGGGGGGTTGCAGAGCGGAGGGGAAGGGAGGGTGCAAGAATAAGCGCGGCGAAGGGTGGCGCCGATCGATGACGAGAATGTATCACGTGACTGCCCCCCCCNGCCTGCGAGGGGCGCAGCGGCGAAGCCCGCCCTCCACGGGTTGAGGTAGGCCACGGTTATCTGCGTGCAGGCAGCTTCTCACTCCGCGTCCGCTCCTACACACAGAGTACTGCCGCTCGGAGAGTTATCCATCACGGGGCTATTCGCTAACAACGCTTAGAAGTGAAGTTCCATCGTTGGTGACTGGCAACGGCCGCGAGAGCTCTTAGTTCGCGGTTCTGTCGCACTTATCGCTGCGATCAGTGTGAATGATCAGTACGCGTCAAGGAAATAATAAATTTAATGTACAAAAATAAAGCACTTACAAACCGCTTATGACCATGTGAGGTAAAATTAACTCTCACCAATCAAGGGACCATCCCATCAATTCCCGTCAGGGAACAAAGGGAATAGCGGATTTAACATTTTTTAAAGAAGTTATTTACGAAATACGCGCAGTTATCACTTAATTATCCATAAATCCTATCAGTCGAAATTAGAAATTAATAGTAAAAGTATTAATGACACTTTCCGCCTAAGTTCACTCTTTATCCGAATAAAAATGGGAGGAAAACCGTGCCAGCATGTTAAAAATTCTCTTGCGTGGTCCATATGATGCATTGCATCTCTCGATGTCTCACTACCGAAGGGTACTATTTGCAATCATTCACAACAAAATCCACGATGCAGTTTCACGGAGAGAAACGGTTAGTATGAAACTTTCCCGAAAGGTCTCGTAGAAGTAATTATGAATACGGTAGAAGAAACTAAACAGGAAGCATTTTTTCGCTCTACCGAGGTCGCACATCCGTTTGTCAAGAACCAGAAGAAAAAACATTTCTTCTTAAATTCAGTTAGCTGAATGCAGGATTCCTCTAATCTCGAGAGAGATCCTAATTTCTTAAAAATACTTTCGATGGTGATCTATTAAGATTCTCATAACTGATGTAATAACATGAATCCAATAAGGTGTGTACAAGAATGATATATACTGATAAATAATCGTATCGCTATATCATATCACTAATGACAGATACATAAAACTGTCATAACTATAACTTATCTTTGATTATCGCATTCCTCATTCGGAATTTAATTCTTCCTGGAGTGATGGACAAGATTAGAAATGCTGCGGTAACCCACCATTACACAAATGCATGATCATACAAAATTATATTAGGTTTAAGAAGCATTTTCAATACACATAAGCGCGCAACGACATTATCAGTACTATCGTTTCGTAGCAAAGAATATTAGCGCAAAAAATGTGACCCGTAAGAGCTTTGAGCACATGAAAAACTTAACGTCTACTGACCTAATGTGAAGTATCGCTATCGTCGTAGAAAGAGTTGTTCTACCATTTGCCTGTCTTCGTCAATCCTCCAGCTGATCAGATTCGCGATTCCGGTCATACATTCTTATATAATTCTCTTTCGTTTTGGTGTCTCTCGTACAACCCCTAAAATTCGTATGTTGAGTTTAAAGTCATCCTGTACATATTGTTGTTTAGAAACAATTATATATTTTTTGGTCGGTTATGACTTCGCTAGTTGTGCAGATAATCGAACCGTCGAGCGGAAAATTATCGCCAAAAATCGAGAACATGTAACTGTACTCGGAGAATATGTAACCTTTAAAAAAATAGGGAACGCACTGTGCTTATTAGTTTATTGTGAAATATAGCAGTAAATTAGTTAATTATCCCTGTAACTGCTCTCTTCACAATAAATTATTTATTTATTGCCAGTCTAACTGGATTAATATTGAAACAGGGCGTGTACACATAAGAGTACCTCGCGCTATGTTGCCAGTACTTTCGAATTTCTTTAAACTTAAATCTATCACCAACATAGGCCATACATTCAATTCACTTACCCTTGTGACGCTACTCTCTTCTCTTCTGCATCGAGCGCACGGAAGGAGTATTACCTCTCGAATTAGTTTATTGTATGTTTTAGGTGTACTTCTTTCAGCAAATAGTCACTTCTGTTACAACTATTAATATTTACTAGGATATCATATTCATTCGGTTTGTTTCGTCGAAGTTGGCAATTCGTGTTAGGAAGCCACGTTCCAGTGTGTCTGATACAGTTACATGACTTGGAGTACAGGATACGCTTCGCCGCAGCCAGATTCAAAAGCAAGACGTGTGAGAGAAAATGTGGGAGATGACAATTCCCCTAGACGCATCACGCTTCCCACGAAATAAAAGCGCTCTTGTAAAAGCCACAATCGCGTGGGCGGGTGGGTGAGCGAGCGAAGTCTTGATTACAACCCTCAGGCGCTTCGTGTCCGTTAGGAGAAACGGCAGCTTCAGTTCGCTACGACGGTTTCGAGTTTCGGTAACGGCGCTTTCCAATGTACTCTATCCGTAATGAGAAGGAATACTGATTGGATTGTTTGTTAATTAAGGTTATTCAAATCACAGAGATGTATAATTGTTTTCTTTATTATTATTATTGTTTTAAAACACAATAAAATGAATAATAATGAAGAAAAAACAATATTTAATTTGTATCTGTTAATAATATACTACAAACAATGTTCAGGAACTCACTTGACTCATTTGAAATGCATGAGAACATGAACAAACATGGAAGCGGCCGAGTAGAACGGTTTCGAGATTTACGCATCTCACCTCGGAAAAAGTTAAATAGCTTCCTCAAACGTCCGGTGACCTATAGACAATAGTGATGTAAAAACTCGCAGCTAACTTTTTATCTTATCTAGGAACTTATGCTAATTTTTTTTTTGAATTCGCCTCTACCTTAGAGCCCTTGATCGGAATTGATGGGATGGTCCCTTGCTTGCTTCCGGAGTGTAAATTAGTTTATTGTCCTCCACGTGGTCATACGCAGTTTGTACTGTTTTTTGACAGTAAATTTATTATTATTAAAATATATCACACCCTTATTTATAATCGCTATTATTTTATTTAAATGGCTGGTGAGGTACGTTTTTCGAGTTGAAATCACAATAAATACATGTTACTCCGTTTATTTAAGCCGATTTCGTATATTTTTCTGATTTAATTCTACCTGCGCTAGTACTACCTTAAAACACCACAGACCTTTTAGCTAAATGCTCGTGCCTGAATAGTTTTTAGATCGACTTAACCACGGGTCTGCAATCTACGGTCCACGACAGCGACAAGTTATCAATGTTAGACTCAAAACGCACAGACCATCTCCAGACTACCTTATAAGCAAAGCAACTTGTACCGGCGAAATAACATCAATATTAGATTTCAAATACGACATATTATTGGTGAAGAAACATATACACATCTCACATATACACAAGAAAGTATCTTGACCAATGATGTATCTTCCAATTAAAGATGTAATCTTAAACCACGAGTTCTTTAATAAATAAATTCAATAATTTTCATTTCGTCGTTTACATGTTTTAGTTCACAATGGAATTGGGGTAGGTGAGGTATGCCCGTGTAAAAATGTTTTAAAGCCAAGACAAGTAATCTGATAAAGTATAAGCGGTAGTTAATTAGCAATGAACGTAGCACACCCGCCGGTCTAAGATTCATCAATTCAAACTTCCAAGAACTCGACGTTCGCCGATACAGACGACGTGCGAACAAAGCTTAACATCATCTCCATAGTATGAGTAATTAGGGATCAATGATCTTTCTATTTCCTTATTCCTTTTGCTTTTTACTTTTGTCTTGTATATTATCGCAATGTTTTTATTAAATAATGTCTCAAAAGAGAGCACTAACTTCTCTTGCAAATAACGTTGTATCATTATTATTCTTTTAAAAAAAAAGATGAATTACAGAATTGAAAAATTTTGGTGTCGAATTTTTCATAAATAAATGAATGATTTTGAAAATAAATTTCGGTTACCAATTTAAACTTTAAAAAATTCATACTGTTTTCCCTTTCCGTACGTTTCTTTAAAAAAGTCATTTGATTCTTAAATGTATAACGACATAAGGAGCCCTAAAAATGATATATCAAATTGTTGGGATCGAAAAATTTCACTTGTTCTTCCTCCCAACGACTTTAATGAGAAAGGGAAAATGTTTACAGTGATGGAGGTAGAGTCTTTGCCTGTACATGCGCACGCGTGGTTATCAAAAGAGGACGACTGGATATCCTCTCTACATATAGGACAATGCAGAGGAGATTACGACAGGAAACTGCAAGAGCGGCCTTGAAGGAGTACAAGTAGAGATAGACATGGTAGAAGCGACTTCGCCGAAAAAAAGGAGATAAAAACAAGAAAACAAGGAGAAAACCGATAAACGAATGCACAACAAAAATGTGACTTTACTTTTTATTTCAATAATAAAAGAGAAAATTTACTCGAACGTGTTGATAGCAATTTCAGCGCGAGGAACACGCATAACAAGTATCAGTTAACAAACATTCAAAAGAAAGATTACTCTTTCCTTCAAATGATTCACATCCATTCACAGGCGCACAGGCTTTATCGCGTGGTCCCAAGTAGTTGTACACACAGAAAATTATGTCACGGAAAATTTCATCTCAAGAATCTGGATCATTCGGTACATAGGTACTTTTTAAAAAAAGTCAATTAAAAATATGTCCTGGAATAGTACAAATCAGGTCCAAATATAACATTTTGATAGAAACAAGGTCCGAAAAAAACTTTGATACCATCTTACTAAAAATAATAATGCGATCCTGAAAATATGAGTTTTATTCCTCGCTCTTGATATTTACGGTAGTTATAAAGAAAAAAAAATTAAAACCACGTGTAAAGGGATACATTTTATGAAAGGGTAATTCATTACATAAAATACGCAAATGGTTTATTTTAAAAAAACCTGTACGCAGACCTAATTAAACTTAAAACCAAAATAACAAAAATATGACTTAACACTAAAATTACAAATATAAAACATGTTATATAATACATTGATAGAGGATACTTATACTATCAGATAATTTTTTTCTATGAATTGGAGATGAATTAGCTTTTGTGTATTTTTTCTCATTTAATTTTCTTTTGGTGTATTTTTTACCATGATTCATTGTTTTTAGACTTGTATCAAGTATGTTAAAAAATTGTTCGGCACTATTTTGTTCTCTCCGCCACGGTTGTAATTATAATTTAGAGTACGATGATTTCAATTATGGTCGCGACAGCTAGCCATGATCAACTTAAAACTCGGCCACAGTCGGCGATGTCAGGTTTGTTACTCCTAGCGATTCCGTTTCAGGAAAATGGGTTCAAGGGTGAATTTGGATGCGATGGAGGTGGTAGCAACACTCGTGGAAGGATTTATGAAGAAAAAGATTAGGATCTATTCGCGAATTTAATGTTATTTAATAGTTACAATTATCAACAATACTTTCCGAATGATTTTTAGTTTGATAATAATACGTACTTGTGAAATTATTTTTTGTGTTATATTAGTTACAATTTTTGTTGGTATTATGTTAATACTATAACGTGTCGAACTATTTTTTAACGTTAGAAGTATGTTGTAATGTTAAATCCGAATCTGCCTTAGGGTCGTTGATCGGAATTGATGGAATGGTCCCTTGCTTGCTTCCAGAGTGTAAATCCTCCACGTGGTCGTACTCAGTTTGTAACTGCTTTTTCGACAATAAAGTTTATTTATATGAAATAAAATTTATTTGTTTACCATAATGTTATACTGGTCCAAATTCAGTATGACACAGAGAACAAAAAGGGTGTATCATGAGTGTCTATGCATAGTGTTTGTCAAGTGTTCACAGAATAGATCCGGCGTTGAGCGTCTAATGAAGCGTCCCGACAGAGACCACGGGGCGTCCAAAACTGGTCTGACGTTGTACGGACATGTTTCGCTAGGGAATGAATGAACACAAATTGAAAAGGTGTTTCTTTTGTATTCATTAGCTACAATGTTCCGTCAATGTGTAGAACTATACTTCTACATTCAAATGTAAAGACGAACATTACATTTCAAATAAATACACACCTGAAATGTGACCCGTGAAAAATCATTTATAATTTGTTACAGTCGCGAAAAAAGAATCACAAATTAGAGGTATAAAAGTCTTCTCATATGATTCCTCTGATTTGTAAAATACTTGTAGAAATACATGCAAAAAAAGGTTGAAGTATTCGGACTTCAAATCAAATGATTAACTCATGATAAGAGTTATTTCTATAAACATAATTATTAAAATTGTTATTTAACACGCAACTACATTCATAATTAAAGACATGTCTTATGCAGTGTAGTAGTAGTGATAATAATAATAAAAATGCCGGTATTACGTGGCGAGGCTCAAGCCATCAGGTCTGCTTCTGCTATTTGAACACCAGAAGTAATGACTACGTCAATACTTACATACATACACGCAATACAACATAAATACACAATAATATAAAATAATTTCACCCATTTATACAACATACAGCAAACATACATGAAAAATATTTAATTAAAAGAATTATTCATGTAAGTATTAAATCCGCCACTGCCCTTGTGGGCCCTTGATCGGATGGTCCTTTGCTTGATTCCGGAGAGTAACTTAGTTTAGTATTCCCCATGTGGTCATATCCAGTTTGCAATAAAGTTTAATTATATTTAACAATAACAATAATTGGATAATTTCTACTTTACTCTAATTTCTACGTATCTGCCTCAGAACGTAAAAACCTGTTTCTTGCAGCACGCAATCCATTAGACATTATTACATTCGAAGGTATGTAATTTCCATGACGCTGAAACAGACAAAAGCCGTCTCGTGATCTCGTGGTTGGGAGACGCGCAACCAGGTGGTAGCACCGTCGTAGCGCCACGGGAATCCCCGACTCAGCGTTGCTTGCGCCAAGGGAGCCGCCGCCCTCACGAGCCCTTTTACGTCAATATTTTGGAACAGGTTGAGCTCCACACGCCCTGCGAAGGGACGCAATGGGGGGCCCTGACCCGCGCACTCGCATGCGCCGCACGGATACTGCGGACGACGGTGTAAGGGCCATGAAAGGAAATGAGAACACGTAAGGCATTCATAGGTTTACTATAGAGCAGAGAATATAATCCAAGGTAAATAACGCAAAGTATTCTACACGTAGATATGCCATAAAAACAAAGCTTTTTCCGCCCAATTAAAGAAGTAGTATAGAAGATAAGAAAAAAGTTTCGAGGTCTTTTCAGAGCTTAGGGAACTGGGTTTAGGTGATCTATCAGTTTCGCGACGCTCTCCGTGTCGTAAGAGTTAACTTTTCTCTCTCGATACATCACCAATAATAATAATAATAAACCAGAGCCAAATTACTTTAGTTTAAATATGTCTTAAATTAAATAAATAATTTAAGACACATTTTGTGATATAAAGACAACGACTTACACATAAAGTCGAACATAATTGTAGTAGAACTTATCGGAAACACGAGTGACGTAGAGATCAGTTCCTGATCTATTTCATAGAACGTTTGCGATTTACATAAACGAAATTTAGGGCACATATTTTTGTATTTCGCCTCAAGGTTTTCGCTTAGTATTATGAGGCCCATGGAAAAACTTTGATGGATTGTGGCCAATAATAAAGTAAAGAGAAATTACCTTCATTGGGTTAATTCTTGACAATAAAAGAAACATAGTACAACTATCAGAAGAATTTTATGTTATGAAAGTCGATACAATATCTCATGAAATATACATAAATGAGTTGTGCAGCTATAGGAAGAAACCAGGTGCGCGCGGGAATGGATGTTACAACAATATTCTATTACGTAAAAATACACGAACAGAAAATCCATGAAAGCTTAACAATCCCAGCTGCCATAACGAGAAACGCATGGAATTGCAAATGAACACGCATACGATTACAGAGGAATAGAGGAGGATCATTTCGAAGTATATTCATGACACCATATTTTTCGTTTATCCAAGTGGATCATAGAGAATTAAAAACTTACCAGTTGAATTCATACAAGTAGTTTACGGAGCATCACTTTTATCCAAATGTTCGGAAATTATTGTATAGATCTAATGCCAAAATAAACTAAATAGATAGGTTCTTTGAAATAGAAGTAGGACATTAAATAAAAACGTTTAGAAGCTGAAATTAATAAAATTATACGATAAACAAAACGGTCATGACACTCAACACGGTCAGGCATTTTCCAAGATGGTAGCAATGTGCAAAAGGTACTATGTAACAAGGTGTCCGAACATCCAATAGTCCACCAGTGCTTCTTGACATATCAGAGTTCCATTTTGAAACGTCGTGTGTCTTGAAACTACAGTCCTCGCAGCGAAATAAAAGTAATGAGGGAGGAGCCTAAAGACCACGTGAAAGTCGAGGAGCCAATGTCAGTATTGCTAAGGGGTTGCCAACTCTTCCTCTCACTGTAGACCCGTGGGCATTTTACTGGCGTCGGCAGAAACTTAGTGAGTTAAGGTCTCGATGCTGCCGCTTACATGAATTGGTTAGTAGAACGGACAGTAATTAACACACGAACTGTGACTGAGAGGGCTTGATCGCTAATCTTTTACCGCAAACAGGTTGCCTGAATTTAGCATTTGTGGGTGCCACGGCATGTCGTTTGAAACAGGTGGAGCGACTCTAGACCATCCCTCGTAGCAGATATGTGACAACGCCGCGCTTTCGCTCCATCGCTCACATCTCATCACTTTTCTTTCACCGCGAGGACTATGATAGACCAACCCACATTTTACAGATAACAAGCAATAAAGAGTCCCTCAAAGTTAATCCATTTTTTCTTTCTTTTCAATATATTCCCAATATATTGTTTTTTTTCAACTCATTCCAATTACATATTAAAAAGTGAAATGTTTGAAAAATAATTTTACTTGTTTCCATACTTCATAAGACTCTCCGTTCGGGTATACGAAAATTCATAAGGGACAATTCACTCGAAACGCAACACACTGTGGGTCCATTTTGATGCTTAATGCTAAACACTGAGGCGCCATTACACCACCGCGCAAGATGCAAAACCGGAGCGAATCCGGCATAAGCAGTGGCACGGCTGGAGGCAAATGAGCGAGCTCAGTAGTCGTCTGGACTCTAATTAGGACCACAACCACCCCCTGGCCGCTGTCTGCACCTCACCAAGCGTCCCTGCTCCACTGCGGGCGGCGAAGGCGGTGGGAAGCGTATTGATCCATCGCAAGAGGCGGGTGACGGGGGATGGAAATGTACAGCGGAAATGACCACGGAAATTGTCATATGTTACTTTTCATTTCAAAACTCTAAATAATAAAGTGACCAGCGGCGGATATAGACCGTAATCAAAGGGGGGGTGGGGAGCTAACTGGGCAGAATTTTTATTTAAAAATTATGGTTCTACAACACAAATTTTATAAATATTACCTTTAAATAAAATGTATCAAATAAATAATTAACAGTTAACAATATGGTATTATTAATAACAATAACAATTATTTATTAAAGTTCCCAATCTGCTATTATTAATTTAATTAATCTGCTATTATTAATAAGAATAGTAACTAATAACAATTAGTGATGTGTTAACACTTTTACTAAGATGCCATTTATGAACTTCAATTTTATCTTCTTTTTTTTTGTGGGGCTTTAGGGCTCGTCAACATCGAAGGTCATTAGAGCCCATGCAAGTAGGGAAAAATGCAGTTTCGCACCATAGAGAAGAGCCGTAATGACTCTTCCCCGTGTGTGGGACTCGCCGTCAATTTTATCTGTTAAGAGTTCAAGTCCAATTGAGGGGGTGACTATAGCGCCCTGTGCCCTCCCTCCTAGATACCACTGGAATCGACTAATAATTGTATGTATGTACGTACGCATCTGGATTATTGCACAGACCTATGGACGAAGGTACATATCGTTATTGAGAACGGTTGCGATGATTTTGATAAAATTGAAGTAATAGAAGCATTTTGATATGAAAAAGCTGTACAATAGAGTCTAATTACCAATAGGAATTTTTTAGTACTTTATTTAATACGAAAAACCACATCTATGAACAAAGTAGGCGTACCACAACACGATTACGCGCTGACCACGCGAACTACGGTTCGGATTCCGCGGTGGAAATATTGTTTTTTGTCAAGATATTGCGCCGCGCATTCCATTGCTACAGATAACATTTTTTTCAACCACTATAACACCAAGAGTACATTTTGCTTTGCGTATATATCCAATAAAAGTAATTTTTGCATCAAATAAAAGTATAAGAAATGCATTCAACACTACCATACCAGACTTGCCGGAAATAGAAAAAAGACCAAACATGGGATAGAATCAATAAAGAAGAAATTAAACATAAGATCCACGTAGATGACTTGCTGGAATAAGCGCTGATCTGGAGGAGATCAATGAACCAAGATACATTGAACAGTAATGGCAGTGGTTCTGATGCGTCACAGTGGTGTGTACAGGTGGCGTGGAAAGCTAGAGACCACATGCAACACTAGCATGGGGTATAAGAAGTTGTGCGTAGCGTATTTGACTAAACAAAATTACGTAGTCAGAGGCCTCGGATGTCACTGGCACCCACAAGACTCCAGAACCCTTCATTTAAGAGAGAACCGACAGCCTCGTCCACAACTTTAGAACACGTAATTTCTCATCACAACTATTTTTACTACGCACTAATTCTTACTGCTCCATTAGCGCTAGCTGTCACACAATGCTCGCCTCTTAATGGCGGAGTAGAGAGAAAGGGAGGAAGGCACGTCAGAATCACGTGACCAGCTACAGTTGATTCAAACCACTATGAGAAACTGCGCGTAGTATTTTCCGGAAATATGAGAAATTCCGCATAATATTCCTCTCCCTGACAGTTCTCCCCCATTCAAGGTCTCTACAGGACTACAAGCAGAGGAAGTAGAGGCGCAGGTGGGTTGGCTACTCGTTATCGGCCCCGCCC
>NNCF01131864.1:186657-232767 GCA_002313205.1 Laupala kohalensis | reverse complement strand
GCGTCGGGATCGAAAAGAACAAGAGGTGACCAAGGGAGGTCAGAAAAGAGAAAGGAAGGAGCATGGCACAAGTAAGTGGAAGTAATGCCAGACTCAGCTCGGGGCCCCGTGTTCGCCAAACACGTACTTACTAGATGTAAGCCCCCTGGGGGCTCCTGAATGTCGTTTGTACTGTATTATTAACCGATAGATAGAAACCAAATCATGTTTTTTTACATCATTATTATTCATTGTGTAGTGTTTTATAACAGTTACAATAAAAACAAAGAACACAATTGTACGTCTCAAGGATTTGACTAATTTGGAGTGCTCGACCCACCTTGAGTGCTCCCCAAAAATGTTTCACATGATAGTTTGAACCATTCTCTATCGTGGCGACGAATTTTCGTACCCTTACACCACAAAATTTTGATTTATTAACATTTAATTTGCTGTGAGTTTATGTGGAGAAACTTTCGCGGGTTTGTGTTTTTTTCATATTCTGTCAAAAGTCCCGGCTGAACGGAGTGAAAACAAACCCTACTAAAACATAGAAACACAATGACGTTAAGATTTTCACACCTTACGGAGTACTTACAAGAATAATTCACCAAAAACTGTGGAAAATATTGTTGTAACGGAAATGGCAGTCATATCACGAGACTGAAGACAAAGTAAGTCAAACAACAGTCTAAATTTATTATAAAGTTTTAAAAATCAGAAAATAATTGTCCTCTTCCAATAGTAAAAATCGGAAGAAATAATTATTAACTATTTCGGTAAATATTTCAAAGTTGTGTGGCATCTAGACTTCAGCGAACGTGGATATAATACGTTAATATATTTAATATTTGTGTACATTATGTCCGTATCTCCATCCCAACCCCGGTATGATGGGGTGATCTCTCGCTTGCTCCTGAAGAGTAGGTAGCTCATTGTTCCCAACGTAGCTTATAATTGCAAAACTGTTTATTGAAACCGACAGCAAGTCGACTGCAGCAGCGGAACGCTTGCTCTCTGTACACAAGTATGAAAAGGAAACAATTCGATACGTGCGGAGCGCGCGTGCAGTGCGTGACGCAAGGGTCAGCGCCGCGAGCGCATGAGCATGAGACACGTCGAGGTCACCGCGCCTTCGCTTCCCTTCTCCCACCCCTCTTCCTCTCACCACCCTATCACCCTCCCATGACAACGACGCGTGTCTCCAAGGCGCCTCTCCACTGGAGACATTCTTCTGCTCAGTGAACGCTCCCGGCGGCCGAATACATAAGTACATCTTCCTAGGATTTCGTAATTATTCATTGCATTACAATATTTTAATTTAATCTCTTTCGTATTGTAATAGCGAGTATAATATTAATTTAATATAGTACATCAATATATTATACTAGGAATATTATATTTTGCGATATTATATATCTCGGGAATCGAACTCGGGAATCCTACTTGGATTCCACGGGTGTTAACCACTTCACCACCCGTTCCCCGTCCACAACTGTACACCATTTCCACCCAAGAACACGGAAGAAATATATGCAATATAATATATTAATAATTCAAAAAATTTTCATCAGACGTATTTCCTGTTCTTCCACTAACTACATGATTAAAAATATGTCATACCAGAGTCATATCTAACAATTTCTTAAATAATAATATTAACAAAGATTCGTATTTTTAACGAATCTTATTTAATATTATATTGTCGTTAACAATGTGTACAAAGATTACACTTTCATTATCAGACATTCTTCTGCTCCCAGCGCAAGTCAAAAACTTCAGTCATACCAGTTTGTCACTTTTATCACTTTTAAATTACTTTGCTTAGTTTATAAATTAATTCATTCGTTTCAATAACTTTATTTATGATAAGATTATACAGCAATGGATAAGTTAGGCAACTGCATGTTTATATACACAAAAGTAGTGGCGACTTGCATATATTCTACTCATCGTAGAGAAGTGTATAGAACCATGGACTAACGCACACATGTACAGACACTAGTTGAACGCATGAACAAAACATTCGGATGCTCACAGATCACACTTCATTAGGTATGGTCCACGAAAACATGCAAATCAAACAGCGATTGCAAAATTGTAATTTTGATAACTCTAGACTGACAATATTGTAGAAAAGCTACGGGTTTTGATGTTTTGTTGTCCTGTAAGTTCAAAATGGAGAGAAACGAACTGTAACACTACAACTAACACTCGTTATTTTAGCGCCGGAAATCGCGCGCACTCGAAGAATTTTCGCCTCTGCGTCGATGAGTCGCTAATCGATCGTGTGCTCAGACTCGTGAAGAGATATTTCTGGCTTCATTTGGAGTTTCATTCTCAACAGGGAAGTACTCGTGGCTTAACATTTCGAGTTATTTATTTCGAAGTGAATGACAGGGAAATAATTGCAAACCAAGTAAGCACCGCAAAACAATTCATACCGAACTGCTTTAGAGAATTCTGAAACGTTTTTTTAAGTATTTATCTTGAGGGTTTGGTCAATAATACAAAACGTTACAATTAGGCGGAAACCTTCAGGGTTAAATATAACACAATAGAACCATAGAAGAGTTCCTTAATTGGATTATTTTATCGTCTGCAATACAATAACTTCAGAATTCATAGACTGAAAAATCCGGAATAATTATTTTATTATATTACTATTATTTTCAATTACTTGAAAACCGAGAGTAAATTTTGCTTTATACATCGAAATATCATAGTACGGAGTAGATTTCTGCATGGAATAGGAAGTATAAGAGATGTGACCACCACTAATTAAATGGTAAAATCGTACCAGACTTCTCTGAACTAGAAAGCGAATGATAAAAGACAGAATATAGAAGTAGAACAAAAGAAAAGTGCAACATGCATTTTATCATAGTATTACCACGTGGAATTGGATCACGAAAAAAATCCATTAAATTTATTGTATTTCATTACATTACTAACTAGTAAGTGATGCAAGAGGTACTAAAGATGAACAGAGTGGGAGATGCCTGTCACGATGTGTATTAATACATAAGTAGTGAACAAGGCAGGTTTTTGCGTTATACTCAATGTAATTGTATAAGCTTAATTATCTCAATATGTAATGTGTTTCGAAGAAAAGTGCATTCTCTTCATTTTTCTATTTAAAAGATTTTGGTTTTCGGTCCGTGATGAACAATTCACGGTTCGTATCAGACGAGCACCTGTTGAGTTATTTTAGTCCTGTAGAAGGTTACAATAGAAGGGCGACGCCGGTTCAAACCCGGTCCGATCCAAGTAGAATCCGAGGTGGTGTTCGCGGCAGATTTTCTCGGAGTGTCTCCCGTTTCCCCTGCCTATCATTCCACCACACCATTCACTCATAATCACCGCTTCGNCATATATATATATATATATATATATATATCCATCCTCATTCGCCGACCCCACATGAAGTGGGAAAAAGGCTTAGTTAGAATAGAAAACTGACATGTCGGCGTGTTTTGTTTAATTGACCACACACCCAAGATTAATCCTATATGTATTGCGTGATGAATAATCCAGAATTTACTTTTTTATTACACTTTGCAAGCTGAGCTAAATAATGTTCACTTTTTTCCATATTCTTCTCTCGCAAGTAACGAGGTCGGATGAGGATACAGTTACTTCAGCAAGACGATCATTTAATTACTCTCCTAGTCTTTCACGAGATCCGTTACGATATCTATAAAAGTCAAGTAATTTCACACCGCCGTAGAACTCATCTGATTGAGCACGGTGCCGTGTATAATTATGCATATTGAGGATGAATCCACACACGCGAATATTTCCACCGAAGACCCTTGACATGGGTGCTTGTGCCAATGTATGGGTATGGGGTAATGGATTTCAGAGCGCAAGCAAACAAATTTTTTTTTTTTAAATCTCAACACTAATGATGAAACTAATTTTCTCCAAATTTCCCTAAATGAATTGACAACACTGTATTTTTAATTCCTTCGGAAGCGGTGCACTAAGTACAGCTCAGTCGTCGCAAAACGTATTCGGATATCAATGGCTCTTTGGTTTTTATCAGTAACTCGAAGTGTAAAGTACCGAATATAATAGATACCTCTTGAAATACTCAATATTTTCAAAATATTTACTAAGTAATGTTTCTATTACTGTGTAACTTCTGTCATGCATCACAATTGAAAATTTTCATGTTTATACAGTATTACAAAATTTGGTAGCGATTGGTATCACAACACACATAAATATTTTGTTCTTTCAATAGAAGTCTCAAATTCGCAATTTTCCGAAAAGCTGCGCCAAGTCATTCTCATTCATTCAACTAGGAATTCATTAAACAGAGGAAAGTAGAATCAATTATTAACTTTAAAGGAATTTTCATTTAATATTTGGGTATTATGCAACAGTTATGTCATGTTGGCAAAAATTGAAAATCATTGCAAAATACTAAAAAACAAAAATAGAAAAAAATTGAGAGACTTGCTGAAACTGTCAAACTATTCACTCTCGTCAAAAATCGACATTAAGTGAAAACAAATAATGTATTATACATTGGCTTGACGTCTCTTCTCATTTTTGAAACCATTGAATGAGAAGAAACTAAAGGTCAAACATGTCCCAAGAACTCGGGTACATTGACCTCCATCTTATCGGTCGAAATCCATCGTCAACACTTTGTAATCAGACCGGAAAGATACACAATACTAAACCTTTTATGGTTCAGATTTGAGAAATCCAAATATTACAGGAATATAGGTAACTCGTTTACGAAAAGCAGCAAAATAAACTTGTGCCAATTTAGTTCCAACAGGTCTTAAGCACAAAATAGTATATCGGAAATTAATTCTTAATTTTCGAAAATTCATATTCATTGAGACCCGCAAAATTCACACGAAATACAGTTTACTTGAAATTTAGAGAAAATGACATTGATTGCAAATATTATAATAGAATCAATCTTGCGAACAATTAACAATGAAATTTTTTTTCTGTGTTATTCAATTTTTGCATACGACTGAACGATGGGAAATGGTATTGAGCTTTCACAAGCGTAAGATAACGGAAGCTAACTAAAACGAAAAAGCAAATTGAAAATTTGAATCTCAGACGGAGCAATCATTTGCTTATTCCATCCCTTGCTCTGCACTCACAAACAATATGTTGGGTACTCTAGACAGACACAGTGATAACAGTGCAAGAGATGCATCTATGGAAATAATGCTCACAATATTAAGGTATTATGTGCGCGTTGACTGAAGTCAAGTTGCCAACTATTCACATAACTTGGAAATATTCACCAAAGTTGTTCTTATTAATTAATAATTCATTCTACTGATTCTTTTATGTTGAACGAGAACAATTATTTTGTGATTTAAAAACCTGATAATTAATTTAGACTGTCGTTTGACTTCTTCTTTGACAAGGGTCGCATTGTCTTCAGTCACGTGACGCGGCTGCCATTTCCGTTAAAACAGTATTTTCCACAGATTTTGGTGAATTATTCTTGAAAATGCCCCGTAAGGTATGAAAGCCTTAATATCATTGTGTTCCTATTTCCATTTGCTATGTTTTAGTTTTTTCCCTATGTTAAGATGGTACTTTTAAGATATATATAAAACATAAGCCCGCGAAAGTTTCTCCCTATAAGTCCATAGTAATTTCAAGACAAATAACTCAAAATTCTGCGGCGTAAGAGTATGAAAATTCATCGGCACAGGATGGAGAATGGTTCAAACTATCATATAAAACATTTTTGGGGGGTACTTAAGTCTAGTCGCTCCGCCGCACATAATACCTTAAAAACAAGGTAAAATGAGAGGTGGAGAGGGAATTGGTCTTCCTCTGCACATCGCCAGCAGTGATCTACCCGGTTCTACCCAATAGAACAAGACGCAACGATCAGGATATTTTCATAATCGTACCCTGCACATCCCTGTCAGTCTTGTGTGAAGCGTACTCAAGGTGGGAACAGCACTCTAAGTTAGTCAAATCAAAGAGACGTATACCGTATTTTACGGACTATAAGACGCACCTTAATTTTTAAACAATTTTTTTTAAATAAATTTTTTACCATTTTTATTATTAGATTGCAAAGTTAGACTAAAAAATTTCTTAGTTTATAAAACCGAACTGACCGATAACACAAATCATTTCAATTCGAGTTCACTGGCACCGTAGACTGCAATGACGCATCATAGGCTTGACAATGTTCTGGGTGTGTGATGGCGGGGTGGGAGGGAGACCAGTGTTAGCAAGCTTGTGAATCCCCGCAACTCATGTTCGTCGCATCGGTGCACTGCTGCTGTCAGTTGAATCCAATGTTGCCAGATAGAGATAGGTTTCCCGCGGCATCGAATATATGGCCATTTTCAGACCGGCGAGAATTTTAAATCAAACACTGGACATTTTTATATTAATTTCGAGTATAAGATGCACCTGAATTTTGGAGGCAATTTTTGAAGAAAAATGTGCGTCTTATAGTCCGTAAAATACGGTAATTGTTTTCTTTATTTTTATTCTAATTGTTATAAAACACTATAATATGAATTATAATGATTGAGAAACATGATATAATTTCTATCTTTCAGTTCATAGTATAGTACAAACAAAATTCAGGAACTCATTTGACTCTTTTAAAATGCATAAGAGCATGTACAAACATGGCGAGCGAGAAACCGGTTTTGTGATTGATGCATCTCACCTCGGAAAAAGTGAAATATCTTTCTCGGATGTCCGGTGACTTATAGATAAAAGTTGTGTAAAAAATACTACCGAAAATTTACTACAAATCGAAGTAAACTTCCATCACTTTCGTGATTTAAAAGTTGGTCTTATTTTGAAAATAAGCGTTTTCTCCGTAAGATGCAATGAATTGCACGTCAATTATAATAGCAATTATTTCATTTAAATGGTCGGTGAGGTATGTTTTTCGAGTTGAAATCACAATAATAACATGTTACTCTGTTCCTTTATGCCGATTTCAGGTAATTTTATGGTTTAAATCTATCTACGCTAGTACTACCTTAACAAGTGTTGATTCTGCGAGAGACCAAGCGACCGATTTGCCAAATAACAAACGAAAAGATTTCCACAACCCAAGATAACAACCAAGAACGCGACGAGAGCGGATGCTACTCTTTATTCCCAAACCAAACAACAGATCGCAACGAAAGGAAAATCCGTTGGAAAAGAAATCGCACCTTTCCGCGTAAACGGATGAAAAGCAACGAGGGCTTAACTCCGGAGCACAGCAGAGCCAACGTTCCGTAAATCGCGGAAGCCCTTCGGAGACAGAGGCTCAAGAGCGCAGTTCCCGTGCCGCCCGGGGCACGATCCCAAGAGCCCTCCCTTAAACGCTCCTCGACGCTACGGGACGAAGCCACACAAAACGCTAAGAGGAAATATCTGACGATGAGGAAAAGCGAAGGAAAGGGCGGACACATTTCATAGAGACAAAAAAGGGAAGTGTTCAAAATTTTCGCAAAATGTGGTTTGATATTAAATATTGTTGTTATTATAATAAGTTGCTAACTATTTATATTCTTATTATAGGGGGGACGCATGCCATGATCTTGACTTAGTGAGCAGAAATGTTAAATCCACCTATGTCTTAGGGCCCTTGATCGGCATTGACGGGATGGTCCCTTGCTTGCTTCCGGAGGGTAAACAAGTTGATTGTCCTTCACGTGGCCATTCGCAACTGTTTCTGATTTCTGGACAATAAATTAATTATTATTTTCATTAAACAATTTATTTATTATTATTAATGATAGTTAGTCACGGATGAATTTTGTCAGAAGTTCTTCTGATAGATAGTAGTCACAAAATATTAGTGATATCTCCTCGGTCGCCGACACAAAAATAAATCAATACGTAATATAAAATTAATGCTTTATTTTATTGAGATGTGTACTCGGAGGAAGCATGTCTTAGAATTGCAGTCGGGATACTTCCGTTATAATCGGTCACTGATGGAGCACAGAACGTCAACAAGAGTGGGTTAAGGTAGGTCGACTATTTGAGAATCTGTCCCACCATCATTGGCAATGTCTACTACTAAACAAGTCATTCTTGATGGTACTCTTCAGTGCGACGTATGTATCAAGAAGTAATGTACTAACACATTTCTATTCAAATATGGCGTCTATTACGACACGTTCGACGTAGTACGATGTTTTTCAAGACGGAAGTTTAAAACATTAAATCAAAATGTAAAAAAGCAGCTTACCAGTCATTTGCTGCATCGTAATCGTACAGAAAACAATGCTGTAGACTTTCGTCATCAAAACTATTTTTAATTTTTTTTAAACCTGTTACATATTGCAGCCTGATTCTGTATTTTAAACGAAAATTTATTTGTAACTCCTTCCAACACACAAATTTTGACCTATAGCCATAATAGTAATTCTTCGTCTAGCTCTACTCCGAAGGACCTATCATATACAAGTGTCTGTGGGAATCTAACACACAACGCGTGAATGATAAGAGTTGTAACAACGTGCGATGTTGAACTCCGGACACGCGGTATTTGGATAAGTAATCAGCAAGTGGCATCGCAATGCATCATTATCGTTCGTTTCTTCTACAAGAAAGGTTGAAAACTGGAAAGGAAAAATATCTCAGTCTGAAGGTCTCGGATTAAGTCTATGAAGTCAAAACATATGAATGTACTTCAGAGACATGTCTCGGGTTGCCAGAATTTCATCTTTCCAGGCATATAATGCAGTTTCTCACTTCAACGATAAAAGCCTGGATGTAAATTAAATGGTTAAAGAACGGATAAAATTCTCAAAAATATACATCACAATTATTCTTGAGGGTATTTGATAGCTGAAATGGAGTAAAACCTCTTTGAAAAATAATGGGGCAAAATAATTGACCCAACTATACTCAAAGTCACGATATTTTGCCTAAAATTATTCAATGTTGCTGCTTTACACAAATAGCCAACCTCTACGAAACAAAACCTTGAAACTCACTCGCGAAAATTTAAAGAAAAGCGTGGTCACGAAGAATTTAAGTAATATCTAAATAAATATTAATAGCAGACACAAAAGCGACTATTTGCTGTAAAAAATACAAGTTAATAAGTATTCGTTCCACACTTTGCTCGATGCAGAAAGAATACAACAGAGCCACAAGAGCAAGTGAATTGATTGTTATCCGAGGTTGGTTATGGATTCAATTCCGAATGTCCTGCCAACAGAACGCGAGGTACCCTTATCATTACTCTTTTGGACGATGGCGAAGTAAAAGCGTTAGCTACATTAAGTACAGGTTCTATACCAACATTAAGCTAATTAGACTGGCAATAAATAAATAATTTACGGTCAAGAGAGCTGTTACAAACTGCGTATGACCACATTGAGGACAATAAAGTATATTACTGCGACTAATACAAAATAAACTAATGAACACAGTGCATTTCCGTTTATATTTTTTCTTCTTCTGAAGTTGAATTTCTCGAAGCAAAATACGGGGACTTTTACTATACCTCACGACATACTTCCTAAATGGTGCACATCAAGATGATATGTTGGGGCAATATGTATGCGCATTAATGTACATCAAACAACCCATAATAATTCGTGATTTTATTATTATTATTATTATTATTTGCAATTTTAGGGAGCAGAAGAAGTGTACTAAACGCAATTTATGTTTAAAAGTACTAATTAAACAACGAACAGTGCAGATCGGAGCAATTAAGAGAAAAACATGTTCACACATTTTATTATGTGTATAACTGCACCTCACTCGCATAATTAGAAAATGAAAATAAAACGAACTCACGCGCTCTCATTATTGAACTTATCATAAGCGATTACCGTCTGAATGAACGTGCGTTTGAGCGTGATAGAGAAGAAATGTTTATTATCATGCAGGACAGTTTACTTTGAGGATATCGCATCAGACAATGTCTGCGATTCGCTGGAAGAAAAGGAAAAGAAAAATCAAAAGGAATCAATATTTTGAATGAATATGGACGTGCAGATCGTACGTGTGGATATAAACACATTAAGTGAAACTATTATAAGCGTCATGCTTGTGTAATGCAATATGTTAAGTCTTATCTTTGCCAGCAAAATCCAAATTGAGAATACAGCGTCATTTTATCGTTATAGTACATAAAACAGATTTCCGAATTTTTGAAACAGTTAAAAATAAAACTTAAAAACTCAAACTTTTAAACAAAATTTAAAAAGTAATGAGCTCTCAAATTTTGGAATAAAAAATCAACTTCGAAAACATCACGCTGAAAGAGATTCAACATTTTAAACTTTATATCTGATTATAAAATCACTCACAGAAAACGACAAGCGCCTAATCTTTTAATTTCTTTTCGCGTTAAATCCGCCGAATATGTATCGAAACCTGCAATACATTTTTCGCTCTCATGATTACGTTGTACTGACATTCACAGTCTATACCGTAAAGTTGATATAAGAGTATAAAATAATTATTCGAAATAATATTTCGACATTCTCACCGCACAACAGACAAACTCGCTACGTCAGAAAGTGTATGTTTAAGAACCTCACATAATTATAGCGAAGTGTACTTACTTTTGATTATGTCTGAAGAACCAGTTTTCGTAAGTGGGACACCCCATATACGGACTGTTACTCCCGGCACTGCAGATTGATTGGTAAATAATTATTCCCCTTCGAGACTTGCATATAATTAAAAAGATGAAACCTCGAGCTCATGAGCGCGAACCGCACTCGTGAGCTGAGCAGATACAAGGCATATGCATAACACGACTAGAGTTCCGACCTCAATGCAGAGAGATCAGTTCAGTTCAGTTCAAGATCAGTTTACGTAAGTCACTGAAGATACGACTATTGTCTTCCGCCACCTTGGTCCAGGGTTCAAATTATCTTCAATGTCGAATCATGTATTGAAGCGTTTTTAATTTCGTGAGAAAAGAAAATAGTGGATTAAACCATGTGAGGGAAACATTTCTATGCATTTTTGTAGAAATCTCAAGAATTAATAACCTTATTTTTCGAAAAATTTACTAACACACGAAACTTTCTTTTTTCAATTAATTTCTAATAAAAAAAGTTTAATTATCCATAATAATTTTGATTACATTATACTTACCTATCTGACGCAACTTCAAAAAATTCTTCTGTGAGTGAGATAATAAATTTGCAATATTTTTGCTCCTCATAGCAAAAACAACTTGTACCTTAAGATTTCAATTTCTCATACTGAAAAATGCGAAAATATTTTTACGATTTTTCCCCTATATAGAAATGGTAAATACTATTTTTATACGGAAATTGTCATACTGTGTGCGCGAAACATAGCAGAAAAATATATTTAATGAGAGAATATCATTAAAAAAATTAACATCTTTTTGCAATTAAACGAATGACGGAGAAAAATAGCGTTCATGAAAAACGATGAGAAATAAGCCTTTCTGAACCCTTTTCAGACAATAATCATTTTTTTCCAGTCAGTGGCATGGAACAATCCTTTTAGGTAATATATTTATAATCCTTTGCAAACGTCGCAACACGTTTTTACATTTTCGAATGGAATTTATGAATCCTATTGTTGTCTGTCAAACGGTTGATTTTTTATGACCACTGGATTAATTGGTATAACTCATTAATAAAACACAAAGAGAAACAAACTAATTCAAACGTTACATGTCAGAAATGGTGTACATCACAAGCACAAATGGGAGCTTACATTTACGTACAGACACGGAACAATTATTACGCCGTTTGTAACTGCTTTTTTTAGAATAAAGTTTATTATTAAGTATTTATAACACTATTTTGAAACTTATTTGTATGGTTTCTGCTTTTTTGTAAACATATTTTGTATTAATATTTACGATTTTCATGTTCTGTGAAGTTAACCTTATTTCTCATTCTGTTATGTTCGATATTTGTTACACCTGACGAAGTTCTCAAGTAGGTTTGAAGCATTCTGCTCAGCAAAGCGTTCACAATGAATATCATATGGCGTTGTAAGATCGTATGATATATTTAACGATAACAGATTTAAGAAATGGGCGTAAATAGTACATTTAAATGGATAATTCTTAAAATAAATAGTGTAATGTAAGTCGAATGCTCGGACGTTTACACTTTTACGTATAAAAGAGCGTTCTTGACTCGTAGAATAGGGGTGGTAAGCCGAGGAGTGTCCCGTTACAACACGACGCTATTTTCCGTCCGCTACAGACTGTTTCCCACCCGATAAGAAACGGAGGTAAATAGTGCACGCATTCCATATTGACGCTATGTCACGGGAGCGAAATAGCTGCTGCGATAATGAGAGCACACATCATGATTCTCGGTACCCGCAGATAGATAACCAGACGAACAAACCCTCGCTCAAGGACGAGGGAGGAAATAACCCACAAAATGTTCAGACCGAATGTATGACGTGGGTTCAGGATGGTGGTTTAGATATACACGATACTTCTTGGAAAACTTCTCTTTGCGATTTGAAATGGTAAATGTCACCATATGCATATATACTAGGGAGGGTCGAAAAAATTACTTTAACCTGGCTGGGTGATAAAATTGAAGTTTTAAGTTTCTAAACCATCCAGCAAAACGAAAGAATTTTTTGACTGAATCTAGAGGGCGCGCGGGAGATTAAAAAATGTCATTTCTTGGTTCTTTTTTGATTCTGATGCATACAACACAGATATCAATCGTTGCGATCTGTCTCGTACTTTGACCCACAGGGCCCACATACATACCCTATCGAACAGTCTTAAAACCTTCAACCTCGTATTGTTCTTTCCGCAGATGCAAAGCCTTTAATTCAGCTAAAAATAGCCATTTTTGTCATTTCCCCCTTATTTATCGGAGAATAATGCTTGTAAGATTCAAAAATCACTCTGAAAATAGCTTCTCTGCAAATTAACATAAAGTTTATACTTATTTATCCCATGTACAAAGTAAGCAATACAAACTGACTATAACGTCGTCATTCAGGGCCCAGGCCATCCTGACCCAGGTTTCTCTCCGGTGTTTCTTCGGGTAGAGGCACATTTCTTATACAGGTTCTCTAGGTTTTTGTGTAGGGGCGCGTTTATCGAAACAAGAAATCGTGAATTTAGTGTTATTTCAATTCTTTTGATTGATAAACACTGTACTCAGAATAATCTATAGTTCCATAATAATTCGTATATGCAAAATAATTTGTGTGTGTTAAATTACACACACGTTGATATTTTATTAGTATTATAACTCGTAGCTAACTTTTTATCTTCTCTAGGAATTTCAGCTGAAATGTTTCAATCTGCCTCTGCCTTAGGGTCCTTGATCGGAATTGATGGGGTGGTCCCTTGCTTGCTTCCGGAGAGTAAATTAGATTATTGTCCTCTACGTGGTCATACGCAGTTTGTACTGCTTTTTTGACAATAAATTTACTTTATTTTTATTTATTTTATTTTACAACTTACTGCCGGATATGACCGGAGCGAGATTTTCTTTCTCGAAGTATTTCGCAATTCCCAATAGTCAGTCCCCGGTATATCGCGTTACAATTAGTTACCTCATTTATATTAGGCCGTGTAATGCTGCCACTTTTGATACAAATTACATTTTTTCGCGCATCATCTACGGTCACGTCACGGACGGGAAGTCAACCCGGGTCTTACCGCTTGGACCGCAGGAGAGCTACCATTGCACCAGGCTGTAGTCGATGGAAACTTCCCTCCACGAGTATGTACTCGGAAATTGCGAGTTAGTTTCTTTCTGTCATCTCCAGTAATGATTTTTCAGTCTTACATTTTCCTACAACACCCGTAATACTTTATTTGTACACTAGATTGTCCCTTTAATTTGAACAGAATAAAGGATTTTAACAAATTCTCACTTTTTCTCTCTTATTTCTTCGAGAGCAATAGTATATCTCATCGATTATTTCATACAGAGCATATGTTATTGTTAAAAACGGGCAAGGAACACGCATTGTCATGGCGTGCATATAGCATCTTGTGACTAGCTCTTCAAAGACTGTGTAACGTCTTTTCAACGAGCGCACACAATGTGAGCGAACAAAAGAAGCACGCTGGTCATCCATTCCGTCCAAGAGCCCAACTCGACAATGAACCTCCATTATTCCACGCGCAGAATACCATTCAACACCAAGGAACATTCAAATCCGAAATGAGAGTGCATTTTCGTGCGTAGGAGAGAGTCGGGTTGGTATTAATTGTACAATGTATTCAGAGCACATCAGAAATGGACCTAATATTAATGATTCCTAGCCCCCAAAATAATATTCGGTCGTGAATATGTCAAAATGATGAAACGTCACGGACTTACAAATGGATTGCATCAAAGGAGAAAAACGGAGATTTCGAAAGTTGCGTAACATTGTTAGGAACATTACGAGATGGAATAAAATATCGATAAGAGTGGTTTCTCGCAAATAAAAGAAGTCAAAAGGTTTGGAATTTAAAAAAAACTGGTAATATAATCGTGGAACTGGGTTGTAGAGAGTTCAAGAAAATAAAGAAACAAATAATATTATTTCGGATATTCAATTTATTTAACATTGAAAACCATAGCACGACCGAGAGTAATATAAATTCCTAAAGAATGATATATTTCCCAAGTACCATTTTACCTCGGAAAAGAATCCAACAAAGCTAACGTAAAAGAAAGAAGGTGGTTAGTTAGGTTTAATGGCGTTTCGACAACTAAGGTCATTGACACCCATTTACAAATAAGTCATTAGTGAGAAGATAATATAACGAAAGAAAGAAGGAAAGAAAATTATGTATAAACACGAGGATCATATTCGTAAATAAACAGTACAGAATTCGTAGTAAAGGGTTCACTTGGAACTAAAGAAGTGCGAAGAATTCTCTCGGACTAAAACTGGAGGGGAGAAAATCACAAAGTAATACGGTAAAAAATAAGATAATAAAATAATAAACTGGTGTAGTCTACTCTGTCAAAATATTTTAACAAGCAAAAAGCACTGATGATGCACGCTAAGCGAGCGAAAATGCTTTTTGCCTATTGAAATATTTTGACAGAGTAGACTATATCATTTTATTATTTTATTCTAATTTAAAATCTGTCTACACCTCACCTACAATTACTTTAAAATAAGAATTGCGGATGTGATATTGAATATTCCCCATATAGGATTTTTATTTAGTCGGATTAACAAACAGACGTAATCAAAATACCTCATTTCACAACTCATTTTATTCTAATGCTAATATGGACATGTCCGCTCAATTCATTGATTACTGTGGAAGCAAGGGCAAATAGTACTTTCCCACAATTCAGAAAAACATGAACAGCTATTTAAACCTCTGTGTCAAAAGTCATGAATAAGCTCCTCTCACAACACTTGAACGAAGATGCAACAAGTTCTTCGTCCACGCAGTTGCTATTGTATCTCGTTATCCATATTGATTCCCATTCGTAGAGATGGCTCTGTCACAAAAGGCTTACACGCGACGATAATGATATCGTCCTTTTGCACGACGTTCACGGAAGGAAGGAAAGGAGTCATCACACAAATGGTCTTAACTGCAATACACGCGCCCCGGAAAATTTAAATTTCGTACATTTAAATACGACATCCATTGAGTGCAAACAAAACGTCGCTCAACGGCTTTTTACATTTGCACAAATTTTAATTTTAATTCCACTTTCTTATTTTTATAATACAAGTCCAGTGATGAATGCGGTAATAAGAGTATTTATCTATCTACAATTCTAATATATAAATGTTGGCAAGTTCGAAGAGAATTTTTTAAAAATTTGTTACCTAATCCCAAAATAATTGTAGTTAGATAAATACTCTTCAGGACTACAAAAAATATGTAGTCAATTTTCACAATTTTTATTGAAGAGCATTTGTATAGCAATGTATTCTTATGTTCATTACGAAGGAAATGCGAGTTCATAACATAATATTATCCTACACTATTAGGCGAGAAATGATTGTTTTCTTTTTTCTGCATTGGAAAATATATATAGCGTTGGATGAGTGAATGAGAAAGTCACGGTGTCCTACACCAAAATGAAACATAGTTGTTTCGTATCTTTCATTTAATGTATTCGTCCATTATACGAGACAAAAAAGTTTAAACTAAAATTATCCCTTGGAGTTCGACGACGGGAAAAAATACCTGCGAGTGGAAAGGACGTTATTGAACCACGGCATAGTCCCCATATTACTCAAACAATTACGTATGTTATTTTCATACGAGAGTAACTACAATGGGTCACCTAGACCTTAATTCTTGAGATCAGAACCTGTAAATAACGTATATAACAGTAAAATGATAAGGTAATACTGAATGATTGTGTTCGTAGCTACGGATTTACCCAGTTACGAGAGTAAAGCTGACTGTTAAGTTTCCTAACAGATTCTTCGTCATAAGTATGACAGCAACAACTTAATATACGAGAGATTACCATCTCGAAAACAGAAATAAAGCAAAGCGATTTCTCGAACTGCCAAAACAGTTACTTACAACGAGTTATAAAATGTTCTAACTTGAATTAATGTTTTCACACATCGTCAACTGGGAAGCAACTCCACGGTCTATTTCCTTCGTTCCTTCTCTCCGGGATACACACGCGAATCTCTTCCAAACTCAACCCATTTCCTTTTTCGGAACATAAATTACTCCCCATTTCCCTGACATACATTTTTTCCGACAAAATTAGTCTCGCATTTCCACCAAGAATACGATTACTTCGTTGTCATCACAGAAAAAAATAAGTTAACTTTGTCGTGTACCAAGAGACTCGCCTCGCCGTCGGGGAACGTAAATAAATCAGAAGTGGCGGTCGCAAACTGACACATAAATCTGCCTCTTATTCCTCGTCCCGCGATGCCGCTATTCGAAGACTAACTTCGGTCGTTCGTCCTGCCTTGTAAAAGCCTGGACGCCCTTCTCTGCCACGATGTGAGCCAACGCGCGTCTAAATATTCACTGCTGCATCAAACGAGATTAATTCGATTAAGACTTTTTTTTTTCTTTCGAGGAAATTGACTGGAAGCTCTTAGAGGTGTTTGTGCGAGCAAGGTTTCATACAATGAACGTTTTGATGAAAAAATTAGATTAACTCGTATAGATTAGCTAAGGTGCTCTCGAACTGCGTACCAGCCAAACCCCAGGGGAGCCATTGCCGTAAAACTAGTAAAATGCAACAAACCCAAGTACTCCTCTTAGACAGCAGAATCGCATTATTTCACATCGTAAGATTTTTTAATTGTTATAATGTTATATTGAGATGCAGGTCACGAATACTTAAAAATTAAAGGTAGAAATTGATATTCAAAAAAATCCGGGGTTCTCTTTTGTGGTCACACCAAATTTTAAGAATCACTGCATTAACCATAAATAACCGACGTTATTACACTCAATAAAGCACATCAAGACAATCGCTTTTGAAATTACTTGTGGACTGGTTTCGTTCCAAGCGAGAAGGGACTCTGATTTAATTGAGAAGAAACTTCTTTTGAGTTTTTGGAAGCTCTTCCAGGTTTTGAAGAGATTTCGTCTCTGGAGTCCCAACACAATATAACTCATTTAATCACTTCGCGACATCGCAAACTCAGAAATGAACGCAGACAACTCGAGATAACACACTTCCAAGGATAAGCGAAGAAAACTTTGGTTTCTGTTCCTCTCCTGTACCCTTTGCGACGTGCAATGACGAGTACATGGACTTTTATTTCCTCTTTGTTTTATTTTGACTTTTCTGTTCTGTTTTTTTTTAAATTTACACTTGTACTTTTACTTACAAGCCTCTTAATTTTAATTTTTCGTTTTATTTATAACCTTAGTATTTACGTTTTATTTTATTCACAAGTCACGTAATTTGAACTAATTAAAGCTGAGTTGTTTGTAATTAGCGCGTTAAAACAATACAAGATCAGGTTTTTTCGAATATTAGAGCAGTGGCACAATTACAGTACATGCTTTGGTTTCTGGTCCATTTTACCTAGATATTGAAGGATTTTACTCCGATGATTTTCTTGGATATTCGTCTAACACAAGATAGTTTTTCTTACAAATGATTTTATTTAATCAATTTCAATGTTTCTATTAACTTCCCTTGATTTAAAAATTATGCTTTGTCTAACAAATTGGACAGAACTAAAAAAAATCATTGATTATTCACTCGTAAATTTTTATTTCATTTTGTATTAGTTTTATATATTTCACCCTTAACCGGTATAAAGGCAGTTATATTAACAATTCGGTTGTGTACATTAATTCTGTAGTCCATCCCGGCCCGAGTTCCCCCCTCCCCGTTTTTCCTTCAGATAGAGGTGGATTTTATATAAAGGCTCTTGCATAGGGGCGGTGGTCTATTGCAATAATTAGTCTCGAATTATTTTAATAGTTACGATTCATAACAATATATTCTGAATAATCCATAGTTTGATAATAATACGTATTAGTGAAATATTTAGTGTTTTATCAAATGCAAATGTTGGTATTATGTTAGTACTATGACACGTATCGAACTATCTTTATCGTTAGGTGTGTGCTGAAATGTTAAATCTGCCTCTGCATTAGGCTCCTTGTTCGGAATTAATGGAATGGTCCCTTGCTTGCTTCCAGGAAGTAATATTAGTTTATTGTCCTCCACGTGGTCATACGTAGTTTGTAACTGCTTGTTTGACAATAAATGTAATATTTTCAATAAAATGTTGATGAAACACAAAGAAATCAACTTGAAAATCTATCGAAACTGGTTCGAAAGCGAAACATTAAAATACCAGAAATGGAAATGAAAGAGGAGGGTCATACGAGACATTGTCAACTTCAATCAAACCGAAAACGAAGAAAATCACTTCTGAGGGGAAAACGCAACCCTTGGTCGCCATCATCCCTCGCACGCGTCCATCTTCCCACGCAGTCCACGTAGGGTGCAGAGCCCTGTGGAGAAGCATAGGGCGGAATTTTACGATCTCCTCAACAGTAAACTCCTTGGGCAACAAGCTTGGAGCCAGGCCCAGGAGAGAGCAGGCAAGTATTGTCGTTGCTCACGTTTCGGTTCTCCACAGTCGTAAAGCAGACGCACGCTCTTGTCCACTCCCTCAGAGCCAGCGGTGGCCATTCGGCGCAACTATTTATAACGGACAGATGAGAGAGAGAAGAGGGGCTGCATCGACCGACACTTGCATCTGATCTAGCACGACAATCGTATCACATTCAAGTTCGAATATCATCCGAATATTTTACTTTTTATTTACTTGGATGTGTCACTGAGCACATGCTTGCCACTTACTTTTTCTTAATTTTTATTTTATTTTTTTGCGGGAAGGAGGGTGGCGGGGGCGGGAAGCGGTTGTTTGTTTTGACACACATATTACTGATTGTCCGTATGGTGATAAATTGTAATATGTATAGAGTAAAATTTAACACATACACACATTATATATATATTAATAATGTGTGTAATAACACAAATTAAAACAAGCGTTCTCAACCTAGAGCTTATGAACACCATGCTGCTCCTCAATCATCAGGAGCTCTCCTCACGAGGGAAAAGTGTATCCTTTCAGTTTTTTCCCAAAATTCAACAGTCGGAATCAGTGTGCGAGTTCATTAGTTTGTGGTTCTCAAAAAAATCTTCTGAAATTTTATTCCTCGCTTTTGTTTAGTCTTTAAATAAGATTTTTTTTTAATGTTCAAACTTTTTTAAGCTTGCTAGCAACCCCTAAAATATATTTCTAAAATCTGAAGTCTTATTTAAAAATATAAAACAAAGTATGAATTATTTTGGAGGGTGCCCCGACCAAAACAATGTATTTATTTTTTATCGTCCTCGCTATTAATCCTTGATATCATATGAAGGTGGCACCAATCGTCTCAAAAAGGTTAAAAACGCACATATTACAATGACTACTTTACCAAATATTACTCCGTACGTTAAAACTCAAGGGAAAAGTTGCTGGAAAAAGAAATCAACCGCTGCGACCACAACGAAGCGTGTCGATCCAAATAAATCTCGGCACAGCACTCAATTTCAAACTAATTATAAATACGGGATATCGTGACTAACTTTTGAAATTCTACACATTTTCGGGTCTGGTCCGAAATATCCGAGACGAGTGGACACTGCACTTTGATTAATTGAACATTCAGTCCAACCCTTGTGAAACCTCACGAAAAACCCGGCACAAACAAATTCGGTCAATAAATATTGAAAGTTAATAAATTTCCTTGGGAAACGATGTTTCCATTTCTAAATTAAAATAACTTGCGAGAAAGGGTAAAAGCAGTTCATAAATACTTAATAACGATTTGTGAAAAGTAATTTCTTTAAAATTAAGAAGAAAAAATTATATAAAATTTAGAGAACTGTAGCTCGGAGATAAATTAAATAAATAATTAACAAATTGTTACACAATGATACAATTTTTTACTATGATACAAAAAAGGATTGATTTCTCACAACAAAATAAAAAATTGTTTCAAACAAAATCTCCTTAGATTAGACGACTAGTAACAGTTGATACGAAGTTCGATGCAGCCCAAGGAAGCCATGGCTCGTATTTAACACGTGAAAACGGTTCATAACCGACTCTACATAATATTTCAAATTAATTTCTGCTTAATATGCGACTAACGTAAGAAGTTGCGAACTTGTATAATGCGAGACGAAACCCGCTCCTGGGGGGCAGCATGGTGTTGACGGCGAACTCAGCGCGTGCACCTGCATCTGATGAGGCGGCTACGGAGGCTCAACAAACAAACCTCCATCGACGCAGAACGCAAAGCGATCTTGACCGACACCTGCCACTCTGACGACGGGAGGAAGAAAAAGATTCCAAACGGTTTCCACTCGTCGAAATATTTTAACTCAGTGCATTGGATAGCACACCTGCAACCGGAGCGGGAGGTCGCGGGTTCGAGTCCCTGTCCGTCGCTATTTTCAACTGGCTGTTGACGCTGCACATCGAAATATTGTTAATAAACAAGGAGTATTGGAAAATTGATCACATAGGGTTAGTTTAACACATCAGGATGAACGACGATTTAGGTAATGTAGTTTCACTCAACAGTAGTAACCCATCACAGTAGAACAACTATACTTTTCAGTTAACAATTCTAAAGAAGAGAGTTTGACCTCTTCTACACCAAGATATCGCTATATCAATGAATGAAACTTTCATCAAGTATACTTTCGTTTAAATCAAATCTGAATACATGTTTCATTAAACATAAAAGACCTAACGTAAGAATTTTTCTTTCAGAGACATGGGCTGGGACGAAATTTACAAGGGGTTTTTTGTAATGTAAAATCGCGCACTCATGAAGCTAACACCGAGAAAAGAGCTTGGTTGATTTAAATTATCAGATTCAATTAACTCTAATTACAAACAATACAATTAATTCAACAATTACAATCAGTGAGTGGATGATTGGAATATGAGACACGGCAAAACGTGTATCTGTCGATATGTATGGTAAAGAGTGAGTGAATGCCAAAAATAATACAATAAGAAGTTCGTTGGGTGGGTGAAAAGATCAAACTGTTACACAACCGGTCAGATGATGTACCTACCAAGTTTACTGAGGGTACAGCTCAACAATTTCTTATCTCCGATACAAAAAGGAAATACAACCAGCATCACGATCCGGTAGCTTGGATCTCCAGTATTGACCCGGTACTCACTTCACATCAAGCTGTGCACGCTTGGGAGTTGCCTGGACGTTCAAATAACTTTTCTTGTGTTGTATTAATACAAATTTATATGTATTCTGTTGATATTATAACACATGGCTAACTTTTTATTTTTATCTAAGGAGTGTGGTGAAATGTTAAATCCTTCGCTTCTGCCTAGGGTCCTTGCACAGAATTGATGGGATGGTCCCTTGCTTGCTACCAGAGTGTAAATATTGTCCTTCTCGTGGTCATATGCAGTTTGTAACTGTTTTTGACAATAAAATTATTATTATAACAGGGAATCTGTACCGAAAAAACGCTCTAAGCGAGTTTAACACAAGAAACATCGTCTTCCATCTCACCTAAAAAAAACATTACAAGAATAATTCCCGTTATGAATGACGGCATCGAAGAAACCGTCGATCGATCCTCGAACGAGTATAAATCAATCGCACGCTACAAAAACTTTCCTCAAATTCTTTCTTTTCTTGTAAAACTGCCTCGCCTCTCTCCCAACCTGCAGCGAAGGGCTTCGTGGGGGCCTCTGCCGGCAGTAAATCCGCGGCCCCCGGCATCGCAGGGCCGAGCGACCCTTCGCCTACGCGGAGGGTAACAGCCTTCATGAGAAGTCTTTAAAAAAAGTTCTACGCGTTTCACGATCGACGAGGAACACATCGCGAGATAAAATATTCACCGACGAACAAGGATTGACGAAGAAACAAGAAGGCGCTTTATGACGAAACACGAGAAGGGGATAGACCTCCACTGCGGGAATAAGTGACTGTTAAAGACCGAAGCTGGATGGGACGCTGCCGTGCTATCGAGAAATACGAAACGCTAGGTACTCTTCCACCAATCAGGTTTCACTACAGAAAACGTCACATAAACCATTTCCAGTTTATTTCTTCCATTTACTAGAATGCAATTCAATGATATATTAGAAGGGTAGAAATAAGAGGCGAAAAATTCTGAACATGAATATTCATTATTCAAACAATTTCTCGTAATTAAGAAACATGAATCTAACAAAATCCTGTACATGTATTTAACGACTCGTCTAAAAACAAACGATGATACCAATCTGGTTAAAATGTATACAATAAATGACCTGAGCCAGAAAATGTCAATGGTTTTCAAATGAATGGGACCAAAACACTACTCTATCAAGTCACATATATATTTCTCGTATAAAAATGCAAAAAGAAAACGACCATACATCGTCTACGTTAAATATGTTTTTGGGTAACAAAGGTATTTTCTGCAAAACTTGCAGGTAGTAAATTATGAGTTCATGGTGCACTCCTATCAGGTAGCTTCTGTATTCCCTCAAAAACTGCACCCAACTCTACGTCGCTCTTCAATCCTCGGTTTTCACAGTAGATTGAACTCGAAATGCCTACAACGAACAAAAAAAATAAGGAAGAAAATAAAGGAAAAAGCAATTAATCTCATAAAACTTTATTCTAAAACTCGATTCGATCAACCGTTGTACCCGAAATCATCATCCTGGATCCCACCGACTGATTCGCACGCCAGGAGATTTTCTGTCGATTCGCCTTTGGGACACACGAAAAACATTGTGCGCGTTTCTGGCATATTGCGAGAGGTCAATAAAGAATTGGAGAGGGTCCTTCGTTCCGGTCTCAGATACGTCTTGGGGGCGGATTCGGGTGAAGAAGAATCCAGTTTCACAGGACAGTGTCTTACCGATTCCGTCGTCATGTCGGAACACGTCGTCACCGACGTCTCGCTCTTGAGGCCGGAAGATGAACTGCGAGGACGATAATTGCAAATCGTTTGCGCCATCTTGACCTTCTTCATCACCCGAAGGATTTCCATTCGGGCCAGAAACTTCTGTTCGTCGTTGAATCTCCTGAAGGACGGAAGCAGAGACAGGAGGAAGTATCGGTCTTCGTCGATGACTTCATCTTCTTTATTCCGAACTAATTGGATCAACGACTCGCCCATTGATAAGTTACTATGCTGTTTTTTCGAATACTTGCGCGCCATGGTCGCAGACTCTTCCAGGCTTCAGTTCCCAAGCATTTGATCATTTCTGCGGAGTGGACGACTTAGGATGTCCTCATGAGGGTCGGGACGTCAACTGGAATTCCTCATCAAAACGTCGAAGATCATAGGTCCAAACTCATTAATCCCGATTCTTGTCCGCCAACACACTTGGATTTGTAATTTTGGAACGCATGGTATGCAGTCTTTCTCGTCCTTCTAATTACTAGATCTGAAAAGAAGTGTTCCAGAATATGAAACGGATTCAATACTTGGCTCAATGCTACAGTTATGGAAACACACGAAGCACTAGATCATTATCGCAGCTAACAAATATAAAAAATATCAAGTAAACAGACTCTAACCTAACTGAGATTGTATTAAGAAACATAAAACAAATAAAAACATACCTTCACATTTCCTGATCGACTGGTGTGTAAACACAGGAACAAGTGAATATTTGTAAAACTCCAAAGAGTTCACACAAATTACGAAAGGAATGAGTAGTCTACATACAATTAAAAATTTAAAAACAGATTTCGCAGTCGGAAAGACCAACTTAAATAAAGATTTAAGAGGAGAAATAAACGTGAATTCATTTGGGAATATTAATTAGGCGAACAAATATTGTACTTTTAAATTCATTTTTACAATCTTACGTTGAGTGTATTGTTAGGAAACCATAAAAAACGACGGCAAAGTCCTTTCACAATGAACGTAAAACTACATTCACCAAACACGAACCTTCAGGGCACTTTTCAGGCACATCTTGAAAAATCCTATTGATTACCAAAAATAAAATTCACTCTAGATAACCAAGTCACTTAAGATACGAGACAATTTGGAGATCCATAGACTACAAAATTTTCCCAAAGCAGGATATCTTCATAAAAGATTGGATAAGAGTAGAACTGTCAACAATAAAATAACTCACTTCTATATCGAACCTCATTGAATATTATTCAAGGACGAAGTATCGTAGATCAAACACTCTGCAATGGCTGTGGTTCGAAACGGGGTGCACAGACGAAAAAAATAATTTTCTGTGTCCAGACTGGAATCATTAGTTACATATTAAGAACTCGGAAGTCTTACAACATCATACTACAGAATAAAGATATACGCAAAATATTATTTCCCTTTTATCACATTAATCCCCTTTGATCCGGATGTCTACGGTAAACTCCTTTTAATCCGGCTATTGCTAGTAAATCCGCTTGGATAATCCGACTTGACCGTGGTCCCGAAGGATCCCGATTGACGAGCGTCTACTGTATCGCCAACGCAAGTCAAGAGAAAAATGTGATTTATGGCATCGTCTCTAGTTTTATCACCCACGCTCCATACATCACGTATCGGTCACCGAGGGACGTGAATGGGTGAAGCGAACATTCATCCCCAGACGATTCGTTCAGCACAGCTACCCTCCAATCGCAGAGCTTGTCGCACGCCGTCGCTCGTAGCGCTCCCGTGGCTGCGAATCGAATTAGACCAACTGGCTGCCAACCAACACACACAGACTGCGCTCTATTAAGTTCAACGATCGCCAATCGGAGGCCAGCGGAATACTGGTGGTCCATGAGAAAAGTTTGGTAAACAGCAGAAAAATCTGGATATTAATTGTACATTTTAATCTTTAGAATAGAATACGATAGAATATTTATTGGGTTTGGCTCAGACCATCAAGTCCGTTCCTCCACCAAACCATGTAAATGATCTTCTGGTGAATAAACCAATTTGCTAAAACATAAATATTAGATCGTGAAATTATTTTCACGAATCAAATTTGAAAATCTGAAAACAAATAGTCCAAATTTAAGACAAATCTGTAATGTAAATTAGGTGAAATCAGGTATAGAATAAGATTTGACAAAATACACATAACCTCGAGCATCATTATGCAACAGCCTCGATTACCACGCATGAATTGAATAAATGTATGATTGAATAAGAGCTAAGGTTATAACTAAACAACTGTTAAAAAGATGAATGTCATTTTATAATTTATTAATCATATGATGGAAAAATATGAATACAGTGAACCGCGAGACCTTGTTATTTATGTGGGGATGGAGTGTTATGGTGGAAGAAAGTATAGAAATGAGCTAGGGATCACAGAACATGAAACACAAGGTAGAAATGAGGTTAATAGCTGTAAGTGCAACAGTGTATTACCATGGTGGAATAAGACAAGGTGTTTCCGTCTTAAGCATGCGCAGTGCAAGTCAATCGTATTTAAGACATTTTTCGAAGCGAGTGTGTTAGGATATAGCTTCAGTCTACTACTCAGTCAAACACAATACATAAATCTGTACACCTTGAGCTCCCCTCTCGAAAAATATCTCGCGTTTCATTGGCAGGTCAATGTCCCCTCCACCTCGATGTTCAATGGCACACCTTGTGGTATTCCACTATGATGTCTTACTATCGAGTCTCACGTAGCAATATTAAAGGTCGTAATTCAATTATGTCCATCGAATAATTGTAACAATGAAGTTCATTGATGACAAATGAGAGTTGGGTACCATCAGTATAATTATTTTCTTTTTATAGAATAAAAATTGTATACAATTAAAATATTAAAAATTACATTGACGATTTTCAACTCTTTCCCTCGTTACGAAAGCCTCCACCACACCATTAAAATGACTTTAAGACCTCTTCTCCATATAAATATCACACTATTTTTATTTATAAACTATTCACAGTAGATAGTCCTGAAGATTTTCTTAACTGCACGACCGAGAATATTTATATAACTTTCCAACCTTTCTGGCTACCACAGAAACCGCTCTGGCCGTAAGTACAGACTAATTCACGAAATGGATTAATTTCTTACGATCTCTTTTCAATTATTTATTGTATCTGAGATAAATTCATTAGAATACAATCAAAGTTTCCCTTTCTACGAAACCACCTCAGGTCTTTGGGAATGAAAATGGAAGACGGGCCGGGGAGGCCAACGGGATGGGGTAGTTGGTAAGCGCATAAGCGCGTTAAGCACAAGTCCCGAGTTCGAATCTCGGTCCAGTGTCCCATTTTCATTCAACATAACATAATTACTCAATTATCATTAAATTACTTTTTTGAACGACTACTTCAATTAAACCTATACAAATTAACGCCAATAGAAGCCTCCTCCATACATAAAAGTTGCACAGAACAGAAAAGTACGTACGATTACTTCACATGCTTTTAAGACTACACGAGAAAGACCAGCTATTATTTCATTTTGGGATTCAGGTGAAAATTCTTAGGAAATGTTCTTACCCGAACTCTCGTTACGTTTTCACCTGAAGTTACATTGTTCCTCGTCAAAGTTCGAAGTTCTTTATTTTCCATATATAAATGAATTACAAAGAAAGCAATTATGGTACATAATATTACAATAGAAATAATACAGAAATACAATGTAGTGTACCATATTACAAGAAATATCAATATAGAAATATCACGTACTTTATAGAAAAATTACATTTAAGATATTGTATTAATTAGAGCGTTTAACAAGAAATATTACATTTTGCAAGAAATATTACGTACGTTACAGAATCAAATATGTTAATTGAATAAAACTATATGTTAATTGAAACAAGAAATATTAATTGAATAAAAATATGTTTTAACACATTTTTCGAAGTTTATTTGTGGTAAGAACACGTACGCTAAAGAGAAAATATGTTTTCACCATCTTACGAGAAATTTCAAATGACATTACCACGTATGGTACAACGCCATCCATGGTTTAACATACTAATGTTGAAACCTATTTTACCTTTACTTATATTGCAACTTGATTATTTGCAAATATTTTTGTAACTATAATTAACACTCCCTCTAAGTTTATTTCAACTTGTCAGAGGGAGTTATAATTGACTCTCTCTTTTTATTTTTGTGTAGAAAATTTATCACGATTACATAACACATTCATAATTTAATAACATACTTTGAAAGAAAAACAAAAGAAAAAATTTCTGGTTTGAAATTAAACCTATCTTTATCCTTTTTCCTGTTATACTTAGTTCACCTAATATTGTTATAGAATAGTTTTTTCCTATGTAGGCCACATTAGACAAATTCAATCTATACCATCATTTTTCCTTTTCTTCTTTACTTCCATTGAAGTAGTTTTTGGTGGTGTTGTAGTAAACATTTTTTCAGTTCTTTCTTCCTTTTGTGTTTATCCTTAATCTCAATTATATCATCCGATATTTTGTTTAAGCATTTCGCTATTAGGATTTCAATTGTTCTTTCTCCACATTTGTTAATTGCAATCGGAATTTTGTAGATATATTTTTTTCTGCTATCATATGATGTTGGAGTGTTTATTATTATTTACATTGTTATTTATTATTTCTAGTAAGAACATTTGTTTGATATTGAGTAAATTTCTTGTTTGGTAAGTTATAAGAAGTATTAATAGTTTCAAAACAACATTTACACATACTACGGAAAAGACGAAATATGTATTACCCCTAGTGCTGTATTTCCATACACAGTGATTTGGATCAACGTGAGTTTCACGCTCTCACAGTAAGTAAGAAAATAAACCGGAATTTCCTGTCCAGTTCTTTGTCTAAGATGTTCCGCTACTGGTCCTATTATTCCAAGAAAAGTTGCTTACACAATCTCCATCACAATTACTACCCTTTCCCATGGCCCCAGCTCAAAGAACCTTTGGACAAAAATATATGCATATGTTAAAAAAAGTCCTACGACAAAATCAGACACAAAAGAGTAGCAGCACTGTTTCGGTATCACCTTTCGTCTGCAGTTGTACACTCTCGAAGTCTCCGGAAAACTCAAAATTCACGTTAAAACTTCCAAAATAACGAATACTTTCATAAAGCAGGATATAATTTACCTTATTCTTTCTTAGAGCTAAAACGTCGTTTGGTTTTTCAATCACTAAAATCCATTTTTTTGTGTTCCAATATTATTTTGCGCATGATACCGTGTAATGACTAATATAACCAAAAAACATTTTCAGCGGTCATGAATGGAAGTAATAAGACTCGTTTAGATACTAGAGATAAGACAAAGTGTCAAAACATTTTCTAATTTTAAGTAAAAAAACATCTTTCATCACAAAGTAAATATAGACAATGACTTAATGAAACAAGACCTGTTGAGATCTGACTCGAGATGCTTTGAGCAGGGATATAACCCTGGCAGAATAGGCTCGCCCCACCGGATCCCCCACATTCAAACCCCCGCACTGGAGTATCGAATCACTCCGGAATTCGGAAGCACCACGTGAGGAGAGCAGAGGAAGTGACATCGGAAGGGGGAGGGAGGGGGAGGAACGCGTTCCGAGCATTGACAGTCAGTGAAGCAATGCAGAGGATTGGCCCCATTGCGGCAGCTGCTACTAACAGACACGAGGGTGCAAGAGGGTGGAGCTATCGACCTGTCTCTCTGTTTTTGACGATACGCCCCAACAAACATCCTGTAGAGGAGGTCCTCTACAATCAAATGTCCACGGATTCGATTTTTTACAGGAGAAAAAGCACGAGAGACGCGACCGAAATCATTAAGAGAAACGAGCCGACAATATAACAATCATAACTGATGTTGACCAGAATGACTGTCTCATTTTTTATTTATTGTAGTATTTGTAAATGGGAAATATAGCTTCGTGATATTGAAGCTTATCTACTGCACATGGATCGATACGAGGTACGAGATGTGGTAGGATTATTGTTAGCTGGGTGTACCAACAAGAAGGCCCAAGTGAAGGTGTTAGTACAAGTAGTTAGTAGTGACAAGATTTAGTGGTACTAGGAGGAGTATACGAGGCGGCTTCATTTTTCAGTAATTACAGCTATAGGAACTGGGACTTTTGACGTGAAAAGGTACAAATTTTTTCTGGCCCAGCCGGGAATCGAACCCGGGATGACTTGGTGGTGTCTCATTTTCTCACTCATCCACGCCGAGAAAAAACTATTACAGATAGGAACTCGCAATTCTGATGGGTTGTTGCTTTTATATTGCAAGGATCACAATACGTGCTTCCAATTCGAACGATGGAATTATTTCCCTGTAAGAATTCACTTTTGTCAAGAAAGTTAACAGTATTTCACGTGGAAAATTTCCTCTTTCTGGGTAGTTTTTTTTACTAATTATTCGTGTCGTCCCAGATACCCTATTAATCTATCTCAATAAAGACACAGGACATAATTGATGTTAAATCCGCCTCTGTCTTAGCGGCTTTGATCGGAATTGAAGGGATGGTCCCTTTCTCGCTTCCGGAAAATAAATTAGTGTATTGTCCTCCACGTGGTCATATGGATCATTCCAGCCATGATCGCCCTAAAAATTTCCCCGACCCATTCAGATTTACTAATAATTTTTCTGAGGGCTTAGAATTTAGTACAAGTAAGGAAAATAATGTTGATTAGGTTTTATTAATCTGGTTTTGCTTAAATAATTATTTTGTCGATTTTCCCTCAGCGTAAAGAGCACAGAACCGCGAGTTAAAAAAATTCGATCAAACCCGCTTTGAAATTGAAACCCACTTAATCTATTGATTGATTGAAATTTGTCGGGGAAATTTTAGGCTGATTATGGCTGCAATGACCCAGATGTAATTTTTAACTGCTTTTTTTGCAATAAAACTTTATTTAATTAATGAAAACAACAACCACCTTACTTTCAAAACATCTTTGATTCCTTAGCTCCTTGAAAGAAGACTGGTACTTGCACAGACACCTCCAGTATCCTGCAAAGGAGGACGGTCCAGTGGCTGCCAATCCCACGGAAACAGTGCATCGAGGGTGGTACTTTACGCCGAAGTCGCATGAAAGGCCACTGGCCGCATTATGTCTCATTGTATGCGACGAGCGGACCGGTTCTACGCAAAGAGTGCAGGCAGCCAACAGCATCTGGGTGCAGCAGCAGCGGCAGCGGCGGCGGACTGATTACTTGCATCTCCCTCCCTCCCTCTCGTCCGCGCGATTTAATGCACCAAGCGCGAGTAATTTCACCGCCTGCTTCTCGGAACAACATCTGCAGACAAATACAGCGCACGATCTGGTTGCTCAAGGTGTTCGACAGCTTTATTTCGCTCGCTTCACAGATACGGGACCGAGGGGTGTCCCGAAAATTAGTTCACGTTACGGTACTCAAAACTCGAAGGAGCGATCGCAATTACACCAGAGAACTGCATGTCTGACAAAACTTGTTTCTGACCTGCTACCGTGACATTGTTACGTTGACGACAAACGCCTGATACATTCGCAGAATTCATGTAATTCCGATTTAGCAAAACATCATCTTGGAAGACAAATGTCGAAAGAATGATGTCAGAACGACGGTGAAACGCTGGCTTCTTACACAAGAAGCGTAGGTCCCACGCTAAATGTCTACATCTCTCTAAACTGGACTGAAACAAAGCTCAGTTCTCTGCATAATGAGACTAAGAAAAACGAAATTTTGAAAAGAATACATTTACTTTGGACCCCTTGTGATGTTTTAAATATTCTACATGAAAATATTCTACATGAAAATATTTCTTTAAGATAAGATTCATTACATCACGATTCTATCAAACAAAATATCCCCTCTCGTAAACGTTATATCGGTGGAGAGGAAGTTACGTACCTTGAAGGATATTCTAAAGAATGGTACGATGTCGTCCTTTTTCACGTACGGGCACGTTTAGTTGTCGCCCGGAGTAAACGTGTCTCATGTTGGTCGTGCAAAACGTGCATTAGAATCACAATCATTTAAGAACTACGGAAGTACTTACACACCTCATTTGGTCCTCTCACAACTCCCACAAAAAATATAAGTAGAATTAATAAATAAAGTAGAATTAATAAATAAATAAATTATTGCCAATGGGGATTTAAAAACTGTGTGACTGTCCGGAGAACAAGAAGCTAACTTGCTTACACAACGATGTAAAAACTACCAACGTACGAGATAACAAACACATCAAAATACCTCTGGTGATCTTGGTGGAAAATAGTCTATTCTACTTTTCTACCGAGGCGAGAGTTAACTTTTTTCCGAAGTTACAGTACAATCTCGATAGTACGACATTTGTTAGACCAACAAGTTTGGTAATCCGACAAGTTGACGATGATTCATCTTCCTTGTTTAAGAGTGAACGTATTCAGATTTATATTAGTTTATGTCCTTTTTTCACTCAGACATCACGTTTATTTGCCATTATCACATACCGTATATTTTGTATTCTCATTGAGTTTATTCATGATTAAATGTTGTAAATAAAATCTGTGATTGAAAAGATATATAATCTCTTTCTTAACTCAATTATAATGTGTTTAGCAGAGTTTATCCACACTCAGTAAGCTTTTTAGCATGCTTTTAAAGATACCCTCGGTGATCCATAAAACTGATAATCCGACAACTGTCTATTCCCATAACTGTCGGATTATCAACAGTCCACTGTATTCGTTCTTTTTCTCGGAAGGAACTCTATTTCTACATGGATTTCCAGTTGATACAAACGAACTCACAATCACCACAGTGTCTCTTGCTTGGCGTGACACCATGTCACATTCGCCATCTCTTAGGACGTTCACCATTTGCTCGTGTATTTCCACTACGTCACCAGCACTTCAACGGCGCTGAAATCGCACGTCAGGAACTGACTCGATTCCCACGCCGATCACGAACCGACAAATCATCCGAAATCACGAATGTTGACTGTTGCTAACAGCGTTTCGCCGTTCCAAATCAAACAAATTGAAGTTGATAAATGGCATACTTCGTTAAAGTGTTACCAGATTAATAAATGTTATATTAGTTATAATTCTTATTGTTATTAATAATATAATTGTTATTAATATTTCCCGATCATAAAATTAATAATACCAGGTTAATAAAATTAATCAATAATTGTTATTGTTAAAAATAATACCAGATTGTTAATAATTTATTTCATGCATTTTATTTAAAGGTAATTGTCCAGACATGTTATGATGTGATGTTATTAAGACAAGTGAATTATCTCTGAAACCTACACTCTTTGTGGATAATAAGTGACATACCTCAATAGATGGACCTCTGTGGAAAATTTCTCCCGACCTTATCCATCTATTCAAATTCTACGCCTTGGAGTTGTCGACAATGGACATAACATAATTAACTTTATTAATTACAAGCTCTTTTATTAATTATATTTGCAACCACGACGCTGCACTCCCTCGTCTGAACGAGTTCAAGAATCTCAGTAATATTACGTAATATTCACGACATCGATAAATAATCGATAGATGGTCACGTCGTGACGTCACGCAATCGAACATGCAGCCGCGCGCACGAAGGAGACAACTTAAAACAAGGGATTTCTTTCATTTGCTGTCCACTTCGCTCTAACAACTCGTCCGGAGAAGCAACTCCACTCTAGTACTCTCGTCAGTCACTACTACGCTAGCCGTCATTCTCCTGCCTTCATCCTGCACCAGGACACAGCTGAGGCACTGTTATCTACTAGAAGATCTTTCTTCAATTCAACTCCACTGGGCATGAACTCAAAGCCATTCAACTCGACTTCAACTTCACGTCATCCCAGCGGAATTTCGAGGAACGGATCAGCTCATCTCATCAGTGTATCACGCAGCTTTGTATTTCATTATTTTTCTCCATTTCCTTCATATTGCATGTCATATTAAATCTGTTTTGTTGGCAGCCAGTGCTAATTCACACCTCATCCACGTTTCCTCATTTTCTACGTTTTACAGACATTTGGTCCTTCGAACTTGATCATCCATGTGCAGGTACACGCAGCAAAATTATCTGCACAGTAATATTTATAAAATGTGTTGTAAGAGCATAATTTTTAAACAAAAATGCTTCCCGGTTAGCCCCCCCCCTCCTCCCTTTGATTACGGTCTATATCCGCCACCGTCATTATCGATTCCTCCTTTGCACCTGCACCGCTGTGCTCTGTCGTGTGAGCCATCATGAGGAAGCGAGCTGGAGCGAGGAGAGGGCCGTGGAAATGTAAACCTGCTCTTCCCGTTCCGAGCGGCCGCACTCCGCTTCGCCTCCTCAGGGCATTCGCCTCGCCGAGCGACGTTGCTGTCATGCACCCGACGCGGCGCGGAGCGTCTTCCAGACAACTGCGGAGCAACGGGTCGTGACCGGCCGAGGAGATCCGTGGATTGTGCTCTGGCGAGTGCGCAGCCGGTACCAGAAATATCTCCCGTCCACCCAAAACTCCGATTACGATGAAGCTCGTTCAATGAAATGTTATACTGACCAAGTAAAATTCAACAAAAATAAGTCTTCTTCCTATACTGCAACAATACTTTCTGAACAAAAACTTAACTAATTTTACTTCGCTCTAATTTCAGACAAAATTTTCTTGTATTACCTTCAAACCGTTCACGAAATGTTTGACTCCAAAGAACTTCATTACTCGATAATGAGTGGGAGTTGAGGGAAAGATTTGGGTTCGCGTCCCGACTGTGTGACCGTCTATAAATTACGTAACGTTCCTTCAGTGGTTGTGATATCCTTACACTGCGTTACAATGAGGTAGGGGCTGTTAGTTTATGGTTCATGTAACGCCAAGTTTTACAAGGTGTTTTACAGGGAACTTATTAACCCTTTATTGTGTCACAGTAATTTATCACCAAGAGCATGGACCTACGAAGTGTATAAAGATGTGTCCTCAAGTTTTCCGAAAAGCAACAAAAAGAAATTAACAGGGAGGGGACTATAGGGTTAGCTCGGTGTAATTATGGGAGGGGGATGGTGTTAGGAGTTATTGTTACAAGTGGAGGGGTGGAAGGTGCTAAAATTGTTATATTTTGCATTACTTAATTCATGGGTAGCCCTATGCTACCGACTGTCCACCATTCGATCCAGCATTTATTCACCGATAGTCGTGACCGACACGAAGGCAATGGAATATCAGTGATAAGGCGACAAGGGGGGGGGGAGCGGGTAAGAGAGGAAGAGCGTGGCGGAGGGGGCTACCGTAACAGATTGGCGAACTCAACCGAGCGGAAACGTCCAGTGCGGTTTGGGAGAAGCCACAAAGAGCTAATGAATCGGAGTATATTAACGGGGAACTCGCCGAAAACAGTTAAAGGCGATTGCTCATTCAATAAAGAAACATTTTTAAAACTTTTATTCTTATTTATAGTCCCCATACACATCCAGGGCTCATGGTTAGCATGCTCGCTCTCCAAAACGAAAACCACGGTTTGACTTCACGGGGTGGGGGAGAATATTCTCAGTATTTCACGTAAATGTCTCAGGACCCATGGCGATATACTGAACTCTAGAAAACTCTTCTATCCAGAAGAGGTTCCTCTAATCACGAGGTCGCGGCGAGTTATTCCCTGTGAAAAAACTGTTTCTGTATAGTACTCGATATTGTAGTCCATAGTTAACAAATCCGCTCTATGCAACAAAATTTTATGTGTGAACTCAACCAGCGTCGTCAGAGGATCTATATTCGAATGTTCCAAACCACTTCAAACAATTTCACGTAGTTTGATGCGCAGAAAAAAAATCCTCCTTCCTACCTCCTAAACTACGCTCAAAGAACTGCTATAACCAGTACAAAACTGTGACGAGAAGCACGTGAATATGTTTTTACATCCAGAGAAAACACTACAGATGTATCCTAGGAACAAGGATTTGACGCGAGTTCCATCATTCAGAGGAAAGAAAGGATTTCTCCAAAACTCTTTGGATGTGACATCTCAACTTCAAAATATCCGAACTGTATGGTAAGGATGTCATATCCAAAGGTTTGGAGCAATTCTTTCCTTCCTCTGAATATGGATAGCGCATCCAAACCTATTCTCTCAGTGCACTTTCACCAAGTCGGTATATCCATCAAAGTTTGCACACCGGATAATTTTTGAAACATCAAACCATAATTATAAATGTATAGTCAAAAAAGCAGTTACAAACTGCGTATGATCACAGGGAGAACTAATCCGGAAGCAAGCAAGGGACCATCCCATCGATTCCGATCAAGGGCCCCAAGGCAGAGGCAGATTTAACATATCAGCACTTTACTCCTAAGATAAGAATAAAAAGTTAGCTACGTGTTATAATATCAACAGAATACCAAAACATTTTTATATAATAAAACAAAAACATTATTTAACAAGTACGTATTTTTATAAATTGTAACTGTTAAAAAGACTAAATTCGAGATTTATCATTTTAATAGACAAAGCAAGAGCTACAGTCATCGTTAGATGACCAAAAACAAAAATCACCAGCAAAACATGTTTAGATACTACGCACGAAAAAAAAAAAAAAAGGTTAAAGGTTTCCAAATGAATATCTCCAGCCAATATAATCGCCTTTCTGCAGCCACCACGAGTGATGTAGGGAATTCTCGAGGAGAAGCACTCCACCACCCGAGGGTCTCTCGCATTTATAATACACGAGCTCTGCCTCGTTATTCTACATCTTTTCCAGCCGCTCTCATTAAGAGTCTGAAGCACGCATTTGCATTCGCTTGAATCTTATCAGCTGGCGACGTGAATTCTTCCTTCTTCGTTCCTTCCTTTCAAAGAACGGATCCTATCGATCGGAGACCGAATCTCCTGGGGCGCGCTGCGGCAGAAGCGGCGTAAGACTTCCGGCTCCCGTTGCCGCAACCCTCCGATTAGAGAAGCGAAATGGAGCGAGGAACCTCACGGCGTTGTGCAGCAGCGGTCACCGCGGACATAGTGCAACACGCGGGCGAAGTTGAGGGCACGTCTTATGGGGAAACAACGCTACCTCATACTACTAGAGAGATTAGCCCTAGCTTGATAATTTATCATTTTAATTAACAATTGTCTTATATGTTTTACACATTTTCAATTATTGTAATTTTAAACAATTTTTATTTTAATCTAACAGCACCATTTTTTAACAGTAACAACCATTGAGAATTTTGTGATTTTATTCTTATACAATGTTTTATAAACGAAGCAATAATTTCAATAGTACCAATTTTACCACCTGACCCGAAGGAAGTCCCAAGAAACCCAAAATAGTCCTCCGAAAGATAAAAAAGGACCAATAAAAATAGCCGAGTAAGAATAGAAATATGGGTATCGTGCCTAGGAGTTCTGCTCTACCCCTTCCCCAATTCCTTTTTCTTTTAAATAATAATTTTTAAAAAAATATACATATTAGCCCTAGCAGCTTAGAAGAGGCATAAAAATGAGGAATAACCCAAAAGAAGGGAAATATGAAATATTGTTGCAATATTGTTGTAAACCTGATGTAAATAATTTGACAAAGATCTGGTAATAGCTTATAGCTGAAGAACAGGGATTTCTGAGTTGAGATAAAAATGTTAAAGCAATGTCATACAGATCGACCCATTTAAGTGGACTCAAAATATCTCAAAAAGTGAACTCCGTAGAAGCAAAAATTCACACAAAAAGTTAATTTAACTGTCATCTCTTGGCATTAGGTCACAAATTATTATATTAAAATTGTCTTCGAATTTGCTCACGTTTCCGTATATGTAATATCATCAGGGCTACAATACAAGTAAAACGTAAAAAAAAGACCCACACCAAATATACCCAAAAATATGTAAACAAAAAAGTAAGTTAACAATAGAAGACAAGAAAAATACCAACAAATATTACACAAATAAAAAAAACCCACGTCATTTCACGTGACCAATTTTGAAATTTCTCACACATCCTCCAAGTATGCACCGCTACATTCTAACTGCGCAACGTGACACATAGACATCCGTCCACTTTCTTTTCTTTTCTTTTTAAAGTTAAAAATTTCTACGGGGATATAAATTCAGGCTAAAACTGGACCTTTTGAGGACGGGGATAACTTTGAAATCTTAAATAGAAATCCTTATTTTTACAGCAGATTCAATTTCTATGGGGAAAAATAAATATATTTTGTCACAAACATTTGTTCCGATAGATGACGCTATAGTCGATAAAATACAATTACGTACAATATTTTTAAAAAATGGTTTCAAACGATACCAAACTGGATTCCCTTCCCATCTTCTGAGAGTTAAGAGAGTAATTTAAAAATTCTAAACGTGAACCCCATTTCTATTGCAGTTATGGATTATTTAGAAATAATCACAGCAATTTCATCCACGACAAGAACTGTGAAGAGTCCGGTCGAAGAGAGGAATCGCGGAGCTACTTCCAGCGGCGGACGACGACGACGGCAAGTGATTCTCCCACGCGGAAGCGAAATTGGCGAATTTGCTCTATTTGCGGGCGTCGAAGAGGAAACGGGAACAATTTGTCGCACGACCACAAGATCCAATAAACTAATTGCACATCGTTCCACGCGAAATGATGGCCGCAAATGGAATAGTAGTAGCCATTTCCAATTAATACTTGGGACGAAGCTATATACGTCACTAATATTAAAGACGATAGTTAATGAAAATAATTACCACGGAATAAACCTCATTACATACGGATTACATTCATTCGAGTGAGATATCCAATTCCCTTACCCAAGTCCAATGCCTAGGTGGAAGAGCAGGTCTCATGGCCAGAACCTCGCCAAAAGACATTAAATAAATAAATATCCTTATTATATGGATTTTTGATTCTCCGGATTATGGTTCCTGGTAATCCGCAGCCGGCATCATTCTAGGTCTAGGTGGTGCCATGGTAACTTATGAACGAGTCGTACATGAAAAAAATTGACGAAATTCGACTAAACGACGCCGTCACGACGTCGTATTTCTCGGAATTTGAAGCCGAGACAACGTCGTTATGCGACGACGAGACGACGATAATAAACTACGTTGTTTCGACGTCGAGATAGAGCCGAAGATCGACGTTGAGATGACTCAGTTATAATACTTATTATATTATTATTATATTATTTTTATTATTATTACTATTATTATTATAGCGCAAGGGTCTCCGCTCTCGTTAATTGTGATCCATTTCTCTTTGGATGGTCGGAACCACATAAGCAAATTCCGAGTTCCGTCTTTTACTGCCGTCTGGTAGTGAAAGTTGGAACTCTACTTGGGTGCATTTTTCGCCCAGAATTAATTTTACCGAGAACATCCTATCTTTTACTTGTTTACGGAGATGACTATTTTGCTTGTTTACTATACTTTGTTAGGCAGAGCAATACAAGATGATAAAAACTTTTATCGCTTTTATCGCCATATTGCAGTAGCTCAGTGTTAGCGTGCTCGCCTTGAAATGGAGAGGAACCTGGATCGAATCACAGTCGGACTTTGAAAGACGGAGATTGTGAAACAACGTTCTTAAATAAATGTGTGTTACAAGTCATAGAATATGATAGAACAAGATAAGATGACGGTTAAAATCCATAAAAAGTTGTAATAAAAATATTATTCCACATTTTTACGACGTCGTGAAGACGCCGTTCACCGACGTTGTAACGACGTCGTTACGACTCGAAACTTCTACGTGGGAAGCAGCAATTAAAAAACACATGGGGATTCCCCGAAGGGACAGCAACCGGAGCGGCGGTCGCTGCCAGCGTGAGTCGCCCGTAGCGACATCTGCCGTCCAAATGTTTTCGCTCCTATTTACTCTCCTTGACGGATGGAAGAGGAGAAAGGGTACAGAAGAGGAGAGGAGATGTTTACTCTGAGAAACCCACGTCAGCGCCTTCAGCAGTGTAGTTAGCGGCGAGCGAACGAAGAAACGCGAGAAGACGCCGCAGCTCAAGCACACAGCCACCCATGAAACCATGAAACACCGCAATCATCTGCAAACGCACTAACTAGTCTTTTTTTTTTTCACTCCAAAAACGCTCGCAGGATTAATTCATACAGTAAACATAAGAAATTAGAGTGCCATTATTTGAAATGCAATGTAATGTGTCAATATTTATTATTATTTGCAAGTTTAGAAATGAAATATATTTTTTTTAAATACCATACTAGGTTCAGGGACGGATCCAGCGAGTGATGGTGAAATAGGGGGCGAAACTTTGCCAACTTCTTTCCCCCACCCCCAGATACTTTCGTCAACAGAGGTATTAGACCTGTATTATTATAATAAAATGTATACATATAAAATACATTATGGCAGCGGAAGTATTTATTTTGTTTCCAGTACTGTACTTGCATTTGCGTGGTTCTTTTGAACTGCACTTGTGTATACATTACGCTGCATAAAAAAAATCCTTAAACATTCGGGACGAAATGCATGGAAAGGATAAGCAGTGAAAAGCAATGTAAATCCCGGTGATGCTAACTAGGAACAGGATTCTAGATATTGTAAACCAAATGAAAAAATACTTAACTAATTGAGGCGGTCCTTTGAGTGTTTTAAAAGTCAAATTTCTCGAGAGGATTCGCCACAGAATAGGTTAAAAAATTATCGGCAATCCTATGAACTAGACTCGATGATGGATAAAAACATCCGAAATGTTGGTGTGTTGAATGAAATGTTAATTCCGTCGACCTACCTCAAGAACAACATCAAATATATTTTACTACTAGTTATAGGTCAAGAGGATAAATAGAAAAATCTAGATATCATCTTCAATCAACGTAATTGTTCGAAATAAATAAAACAAAACAAAATAACGACATTTGTTATTCATATATATTTTTTGTGCACCTACACATGAAGTGGGAAAACTACAATCAGACGAACAGGGAATCGAACCCGGTATATCCTGTTTTGATCGCTGGGGTGTTCACCGCTTCGCCATCCGGGTAAACACCCCTACATCGAAGCACGATATCTCAGCTCTTCGCGTTTTCATGTTGCATCAATTACCGCATATTCGTTACAATTGAAAAAAAAAATTAGGCGTATCTGCCGGTTACGCTTGTCTAGAACTTTAACCAGACGTCGTCGAAACGGCTCTTAATGATCTCTTGAACACCATTTGGGACTTCGCCTCAGCAAACTCGCTGGCGGGTTTCACCCCCAGACACTCTTCTGGGATTCTCCACAGTCAGGACGAATATCTCTCAGGCATCTGACAGCTAAGTGTTGCTGTTCGCAAACCAATGCTTTCTTATGGGGGAAAATACGAGTGATATACGAGTTTCAACTTGATAATGTGCGTCCGGTACAAATAAAATTGTAAACATGCACACATTTGAGTTAGGGGTTACCCGTGAAATAATATTTATTAACATTCATTTTAAACTCAAATTCATTTTAATGATAATTTAAAAAAGTAAAAATTTATTGACTTTAACCCAATATTATATGTAAATATTACGCCAAAATCAACCGCGCGTCCTTTCTGTCACCGAGAACAATTTCACACTGATTTGAATATTGTACACGTCATACATGAAATACGTACCCCTCCAAGATGACGGCTAGAACTGGAGATGGACAAATGTAAACAAGTACTCACAAGGGTATCTAGTTTCTTTTCAATCAGTAAGCAATCAATCAGCAATGATTTCTTCTGACGCCTTCAATCCTTTTGGTGTTGAAAAGTGTTCCTTCACAATATTTACTTGCATCAGATACACACACCCGCGCGCGCGGAAAGTACTAGCAACACATTGCGATGACACCATTGGCGGTAGGTCTTATTCGTATTTCGTAAGGAACACATTTAAACATTTAAATGAAAGTGATAACATGGTTCACGCACTTAAGACTTTGTTCTTCCAAACACGCATTTTATTTGCGAGCCTCACATTACTATATACACGATTAACTCCAGTAAAATCAAGTCCACTCTAAATACACGTAAATTTGAACGAGAACATAAGCTAAAATTCGGAGTCAAATGTAAGTAAAAAGAGAATTTTTTTTTTGCAGAAGCTAACTATGCAAATCATTCAAAAACTCAATTTTATAATTTTCATGAATCTATGCATATTTTTATCAATTGACGGCCGAAAACCATGAGTTTTGCAATTGTGTACATGGAAACACAATGATTGGAAGACGACTGACAATATAAGAATAGTTTCTCCTAAACACCGATTCGCAAATATCCGAAAGATCTTAATAGTTTTTACCATTACGTTACTCAAAGTATAAAACGAGCCAAAGATCCTGACTCATCAGACATATTTTAGTACTTCAAATTTTATGTTCTCCGAAAATTAACATTGTAATCAATGAATTGAAACATTAAATAAGAAATATATTCTTCATACCATCTTGCATTCTTTATTTCAATATTAAATACTTCGACCTATTCTAGTAGATCTATTACGACAATTTAACTTTCTTACTCAACGTTCAGTCTCAAATTTGAGACAAAGATCTTCCACTTGGTAAACCTCAATTATCTTCTTTTCAATTTAAACACGCTGTCGGGAGTATGTAACTAACTGTACAACGGTAATGAGAACAATTTCAACATTATCCCTCTTCCATTGCCTTTTATACCAATTGTCGACAATTGTATTTAACGGCTCTTTCTAATGCGGAAGACCATACATCAAGAACCCATCCTGGCCCGGGTTTTTCACCGTTTTTCCTTCGGGTAGAGGCGGAATTATTATACAGGTTCTCTAGGCTTTGTCTAGGGGCGTGTTCATCGTAACAATAAATCGTGAATTTAGTGTTTTTCAACTCTTATGATTTTTAAACACTATACTCAGAATAATCTATAGTTCGATAATAACTTGTACATGTAATTTTTTACGTAAAATAACAAACATATTGACATTCTATTAGTTTTATAACTCGCAGCTAACTTTTTATCTTATCTAGGAACTTATGCAAAAAAAATTTTGAATCCGCCTCTGCCTTAGGGCCCTTGATCGGTATTGATGGGATGGTCCCTTGCTTGCGTCCGGATAGTAAATTAGTTTATTGTCCTCCATGTGGTCATACGCAGTTTATAACTGCTTTTTTTGGCAATAAATTTATTATTATTATTAAGAAAGCTCTCGACGTGACGAGCGGTGGGAAACAACGAAGAAATTGACGATCCCGCCGTCTGTGGCTTTGTTTTTAGGTCGGGAACGAAACAGCAGACCCATTCCTTGCAATAACAACATTATTATTAATAATAAAATTATTATTATAATAATATAATTCACAAAAAGGTACGATTGAGAGACCATTACACAAGATATAAAACTTTTGTTCAATTATATTGTAAAATAAAAAAAATATTTATCGTAATATTAATTTACATCTATCTTGGATCACATCACTTCGGGTTATCATTATGAACACAGAAACCATTGAGTATGTCATGACGCTATTTTTAAGAAGTAGAATATATAGCTTTGTAGATTGGGACAGTTGATATTTCCAAGAGTATGGCTTTGAAGAACGACACTATTTTATTTATTTATTTATTTATTTTATGCCTTTTGGCAAAAGGAGGTTCAGGTCATGAAGCCTATTCTTCCACCTAACCGTTGGACTTGGGTAAGGGAATTGGACTGGAGAGATGTTGGGTTGCCAGGAGTTGTGTATCGATCCGACATTCGTCTGGAATAGGTGAGGAAAACCCCAGCTGAAAACCTCACTTAGTTCGGCCGAGCAGGGTTTGAACCCACGCTCTTCCGCTCAGCGGGGTCGTGGAGGCGATGACACTACCACTAGACCACCGCTGTTGGGCTCACTATTACATATCTTCCATCTACCTTCCGACACGTGTTATTGCCTGGGAAAACCAGCTAGTGGTTTAAATGGCAAGTTACTTGTTAGAAATAAATCAGCATGAACATTCGACTGAAAATTATAAAAAAGATTCGACAAGTACGTGGCAAATCATTGAAATGTTTAAAGGAATCAAAAGATTTCTCACCACGATTCTGGAAATCTCCCAAATCTCCCATCCGTATCCAAAAACATTCCTTACCTGAAACAGAACGACAAACAATTAGAGACAAGAAAAAAAATGTGCCAGGAAAACAAATATAAAACATATCTCAGGCATTTTTCAACCAAAGATAATGTGTAGCTCAATAATTCTATAAAATACAACCAATATTTGATTTTGTTTTTTAAGGAATTGAATCCAGAGGGGAATAGGTTTGGCAAACTACCAATTCGACCCAAGAAACATGCAAATCCTTCAGAAAATTACATTTTACACAGTTCATTTAGAATGATTTCCTCATAAGTACCTCGGTTTACAGTACAGGAATGTTTATAGGTATAACCAGCAGACTGCGAAAGCAACCTAGGTCTGATGAACTCTGACATTGCCCAGAAGACCATAGCAGGAGTGCTGAAACGACGTGTTTGGGCAAACGAATTGACAGCGACCACGGAAGTCTACTTTAACATGTTTGTATGATTCTTAGTAAATAATATAGAAACTTCACGCTGTGGAGAATCGTCATTTAATATGCATTCACATAAATATAAAATATACACGAAATAAAATAATAATTAATTACACATGAAAACAAACTTCAAGTAGTTAAATACAAAATATCAGGAGACCGAGCTATGCTCGGATTTATTCTTTATAAAAATAATTTTTAATACATGAATTTTTCATAACTAATTTGATAAGTTAATTTTATTTGTTACTTAATGAAATTTACGTTAAAATATATTGAAAACAAAATTGTTATATATTTGTTTCTTTATCTTTTAGTATTATTTTACTCGGGGTCAGAGCAACGCTCGCGTTTAGTTTAAAATATAAGGATATTTTCAAGTAAATCTGTAATAAAAGAATTCTTATTTAACCAATGAATAATAATTTCTTATAATACAGATGACTATCCATGTGTCACGGAGGAGCGCCCGCGCTACTGGGAAATGTGTCATTTATGATTTCATAGTCACCGGTAGAGTGTGTTGTGCATTCCTTCAGCGTAAAATATTCTACAAAATAGTCAAATGTCATGACCTATAGATGAGCGCCCAGCGGATGTATCTTGGGCAGAAGTGAAGGAACTGTGTTTCGTTTACAGATGAAGGCGAATTTAAAGCGACAATTATCGCTCGCATAATAAGAATAAGATAACATTGAGTTGGGATTATTTGAATATTGTAAGTAAATAAGCCACATAATAAATTTTAATCTTCAACTTCTTTTGGTTAAGCTAATGTTCAGTCACGATAACCCCAAGGTGAACGGAACCCATTTAAAAAGGTCCATGAACCCTTTTAAATGGGTTCGCACCCTACTTAATGGGTCCACGCACCCATTATGTTGAAACATTAAATATATAAGTATTTTTTTGTATTTCTTGTCACGGTACAATAAATACTATTTTTGGTTACGTTATAATACAAACAACACTATAAAGCAAACGCACGAAATACAGCCTTAAGCTTTGAAAATGTATATTTCATATATCTAACATGAACGCATTTCTCCGAATATCGTTTGTCTTCTTGAAATAGTATTTTGTAAATCTACATTCATTCACCCTGCTGTACATGTCACAGTGGAGCAAGTGGTAGCGAAGCGACTGTTAGCTCGTAGGATCAAACCCGCTTGGGGTATATTATTTTTATTTTCTTTGGTGAATATAATAATATGCCGCGTTATACGTTGGGACTGTTTTTAGCTAGTTGATTAAAGAAAATCAATGTACTTGATATATACATTATTCCCATCCGAGGAACTTTCCCGTTTTCTCCGCACCCTTTCAAATGGGTCCACGAAAAAGACCATTTTCCCCATTTAAATGGGTCCACGAAAAGGGTTTTGTTTGCCTTGGGACCACACACCACTGCTTATTGTTTTCTGAGAATTGATTGTGAGTTTTCGATCTCTTCCGGAACGCATTTCTGCCTGCATCAGGAGTCCGGAACCGAAATCTTTTCAACGTGCTCTGGGGAGCCCACTTCGTGATGACCCGTTCACAATTGGAGAATTTCTTTCCTACACTTCAATTAAACTTTCCACACTCAATGAAGAGGAAAGTGGAAAGAACAGATGCACGCTCGGACCAAGGAGGGAGAGGATCCTTGACTTTCGCGTGCGCGTGATAACACGAGAAGCGTCAGGATGAGTGTGGGTCAGCTGCTGCCGTGTCTCGCGTGCTGCTGGAACACTCACGTCTCGGACGCCATTACGGAGAAAGCATTATTTTGAGTTCGCGCCGCCATCTCAGGTGTGAGTCATTTAACTTGAAGCACTTGGTTTCACACGAAAGTATAGCGCTGATGAAGACGTTAAGGTATTATATCCGTCAGAGCGACCAGAGGCTTAATTACTCCCAAAAACAGTTTCACATAATATTTTGAACAATTCCCTATCCAGTGGCGATGAATTTTCATACCCTTACGGCGCTAAATTTTGAATTATTTGACATTAAATTACTATGAGCTTAGATGGAGAAACTTTCGCGGGCTTATGTTTTTGTTTTATATTCTGGCAAAAGAACCGGTTTAACATAGTGAAAAAAAACATACTAAAACATAGCAAATGTAAAGAGGAAAGCAACGACGTTAAGATTTTCATACCTTAGGAAGCATTTACAAGAATTATTCGCCAAGAACTGTGGAAAATACTGTTGTAACGGAAATGGCAGCCGCATCAAGTTAGTGAAGAAAATGCGATCCTAATCAAACGACTATCGAAATTAATTATGAAGTTTTAAAAACACAAAATAATTGTCCTCTTTTTTTTTTTTTTTTTTTTTTTTTTT
>NNCF01131864.1:152299-186636 GCA_002313205.1 Laupala kohalensis | reverse complement strand
AGTGACTCTTCCCCGTGTGTGGGACTCGCCGAATATCTCGACCATACCCACTAAAAAACCCTCCTGAAATCAACAAATATCTAAATACAAAGATGAAAGAAAAGAAAACAGAATACCAATACATTATATCACAAAAAAGGAAAACAATTTCTAAAGATTATATTTTCTAATTACAGAAACGAAAGATGAAAAGAAAGAAGACCTCAAATTGTCCTCAACGAATAGTAAAAATCTGTACTGTGAATTATAAATAAATTATAACTACTTTGGTGAATATTTCCAACTTTCGTGAATAGTTGGTAATTTGACTTCCGTCAACGTGGATATAATACCGGAAGTCGGTGATGCAAAAAAAAGGATAAAAATAATTTTTTTAAAGACCTTTCTTCACTTGAAATAAAGTTAACATGCTATCACATCAATGGGATCAGAGAGGTATTTGGGGCAGATTTTGAATTTGGGGCACCCTTACCCCTCCTCCAAACTCTTTATCCTTAACAGTCGCAATAAACAGTAGTATATAAACGTACAATAATAATAATAATTATTATTATAACTCAATATTATTAAAATTATTCATACTCACATATAGTTGATTTATTAAAGTAGCTCGAAAAACAGATATGACGGTACTTCATGAATACAAAAATGAAAGAATATTTCAATAATATTCAATTTCTTATATCACACTTTCAAATCTAAACTTTCTTCAGCTACAGTAATTGAACAACACGCGACAGTAATTTACATCCAAATAACAATCAATAACTGATCCTTGTGGGTCCCTCTCTCTGAACCGAAAACACGATAAATTGGTAATATTTTTCTCGAGACTTGTGAATTTTTATTGATTAGGTATTAAAGAATATTATTCATCGTAGGGAGGGCGTCCTAATTGCCAACAGTTCAGCGCTCCATTCCATAGTACACGCTAATTTAAAATAATAATTCCCGGCCGATGGACCATTACTTAAAATAACTGAACACTAAACAACACCCCTGACAACGAACAAATCACAAGTTGAAAGAACTTATTTCTTATTTCTCGTAAAAACTTAAAAACACCTCATAAACTGGATACTCAAGTTTCATAAAATGTCTACATCACGTTACTTATTAATTTGCGTACTTTTTTTTTGAGATGATGGTTTCATACCTAATAACATAGTACAGTACGACATTTTCAAATCTAATTTTAGTTTGAATAACAAAATTATAGGCTGGTGTAACAGTAGATGTCTCATGGACCCGAGAAATTGACGTGCCCAAAAGCACTCGAAAAATAGAAGGTCGTCACCCGAATAATAAAACACAGTTTCCTTTAATATAAGCTCGAACACGGATGAGTCCTGTACCAAGTCCAGCGACAGAACCACAGCAGCAGTAAAACTGTTCTCTCCTCAAGACATTTCTGCACACGGAGGTTACTGAGGACGAAATGGTATCGACCCAACTATAAAATCATTCTATAATCGTACATCCTCATGAGGGAAACATGAAACTCCTTGATGGAAACATCCATTGCTCGTTTCCGTGAACGTCGAAGGAGTCTAATAACAACAAAATATTATTCATAAAACGCGTCTCTTCATAAAACAAAATAGACTGGTAGCCTCACGCTAAGCCAAGGCGAGACGCCCAAACCAAGTTTTTGGTCATACTTAAATGGGAGTGCCAATCAGTAAGCACATTGTATCTTGAAAGAATTATGTTAATATACTACAACAGTTATCCAGTTTCGTTTTTGAAGTAAATAAGTGTAATAAATTAAATGTAAAAGACCGTATCGAATTAAAGAATCTTTCAAATAATTCACGGTACGGAATTGAACCTTGGCACGTTCTCTTCAAGTGTGGTCAGCAACGTTTTATTACAGGCCTCCATTGAACGGGTCAAATACACAATACGACTCTCTCGTAGAGGGCGATACTTTAAGTCTATTAGCGCTTCCTCTCTCCAAAGCAAACGAAGGCCGTTTATTGGCAAAAGACGTCGCGAAAGCGACCTCAACAGACGAACATCACAGAGGGAACCAAATCACCATGTAAGGCATCGGCGGATGTGGGGGACCTGAACTCAGATAAAATTGAAGTTGACAAATGGCACACTTTATAAAAGTGTTACTACATTAATAATTGTTATTAATAATGACTGTTATTAATAACACTAGATTAACACAATTAATACCATATTAATAACTGTAATAAATAATTGTTATTAATAATACCAGATCGTTAAATGTTAATTTTTTATTTGATGCATTTCATTTAAAAGTAATATTTATACAATGTGTTGTAAAACTATAATTTTTAAACAAAAATTCTCTCCGGTTAGCCCCCATCCTTTGATTATAATCTAGATCCGCCACTGATGTAAGGCAGTGAGCAAGCAACGATTTGAGGCACCTGAATAGGACTTTTATGTGCTTCAAAGTTTATTTTAAAATATAACATTCACGCCAGTAGAAAATTTATTTTTTTCTCGGTATCTTCAATTCAATATTATAAATAGTTTTAAACGATATTATTCATTTTTTTTAATCCCCAGGTTTTGTCGTATTCTATCTTTTTAATGTATAGTCTTCCAAATTAATCTTTTTATTCAGTTTTGTTTGGAACATATTTATTATTCTTTAGTTTGCAGTACTTATTTTTCTTCGCGGATTTTCTGTATTCTGCTGCTGGGCAAGACCACACACAATTATTACTAACGTTAACATCCTGCGAAGAATTCATACGGAAATCACATGATAAGTTACAAACGCACTCCGTTACGTCATTGATGTGACACTTCTTCCTCATTTGCAACTGAACGATTGTATTTATTAGCATACTATTCACGTGGCTGTGACCTCATTGGAAAACCGAACTTTTTATCACATACTTGTATTATATCATATTAACTATTTCCTGCATGCGTATAGTCCTAGTATTCATATAAGTTTAGTTTTATGAGCCCCACCTTAGCACGGTTGTGTAAATTAATTCTGTAGCCCCATCCTGGTCCGGGGTTTTCTTCGAGTACAGGCGAATTTTTCACACACACTATAGGCTCTTGCCGAGAGCGGTGTCTATTAAGAAAATCAAGCTCGAATTTAGAATTTTTATAGTTACGATTTCCAAACAATACTTTCCGAATAATCTATAGTTTGATAATACGTAATTTTGAAATAACGTTTTCGTTTTCATAAATACAAATTTGTTGGTAGTTACATAAATACAAATATTATATCACGCACCGAACTACTTTTATTCTCATCTTAGGAGTAAAGTGCTGAATCCGCATCTGTCTTAGGGTCCTTGATCGGAATTGATGGGATGATCCCTTGCTTACTTCCGAAGAGTAAATTAGTTTATTGTCTTCCACGGGGTTATACGCAGTTGTAACTGCTTTACTGACAATAAATTTATTTAATGTAGCCATAAAATTAAATCCCAACATCATTGAATCAAAGGCATTTAAAAGAGAATATTTGAATTGAAAATACTATTGAACTTTGAATCAATGTCATTCCATGTTGTCCAAACATAAACTCGCAAGTACTGATAACTTCGAATAAAAAAGAAATGTTTTAGTCTGAGATAATGTAGATTCGTCCAAATGAAGGACATAATTCGGAATGTAAACTTCAACATATTACGTTTAATCAGCTTCAGATAGACAAAAATGGACTTGTTCCAATTATGAGTCATCAAGCAGGGCTATTGATACACTTCAATTACATCAAATTGTCCAAAAGTAGCACTGATTTCTTGTTTTGTCAGTATCCTCTTCTCACTTCCTCCAGATCTCGCATACAACGAAACGGATCTCTAGATTCAGCATGAAAGACAAAAAAGAAATTAAATTCCAAGAAAACATTTTAAAGATAAGAATGACGAGGTCCTCAACAGAAATCTCTACATTAAAAACTAAGAAAAGAAGTTATTTATCGTATTATTAAACTTATCCAATGATATTTGTTACAATCGAAACAAGAGATTGCGGCGACTTTAAAAAATTAAGACATTTGAAGTCGCACACAATTTAGTACATTAGTTTAAACCCCCGTTTGCTCCAACGCGTCGTAAAACAAATTCCTGTCCACACAGCAGAAAACTGGTTTTCTTTTTTTTTTAGTTTCCTTTACCCACACTTTCGCATAATAGGCTTTGATTAATTATACTTCTGGAGCATCCATCGTTTCTCGTGGTACCTCGTTAAGAGTTAATTACTATTAAATCTTAATTAGACCATATCACCCAGCGTCACCGATACAATCTGCGTAGTTAAGAACACAATCCAAATTTGTATTTGAACACAATAAAACTGGAGCCGTTTATGATAATTTTTAAAAAAAATGAACCTTGATATGGATATACAGTAACTGTAAGTTTAAAATTAAAAATAAATTTAAAAAATCAATGGTTTTGTTAGTTACAACCGTTGGTTGGTTGAGGTGTAATTGTAGACCTTTCTATGTGTAGCCGTGAAGAAGGACAAATATATGTCCGAAACGTTGACAATATAAATAGTGTTTAATTGTTTATGACCCATAGACTCAACAACCTTAATATTATATTATAAAAATCTCGACAACAAGCGAATACTACTTTGAATATGAAACATGAAAGAATTCACATATCCATTTAGTCAGAACTACTGCGCATAGACGGATGGGAGACGGAATTCTAGAAAAATAAATTAAGACAACACAGCTTCGAGAAGCGATCCTGACAAAGAGCAAAGAAGAAACGTGTCCGCGTGACCTACGAAAGTGCATCGCCCCTGCGTCGGGCGGGCGACTAAATGGAGGTGCGCGCATCGTGGCCTACAATCGCAGCTCTATGTGTAGTTCCGCGCTACTTGGTACAACAAACACCTGCTGCCACAGACGCCCCCGCACGGGAGAGGACCACCATGGGCACCAAGCGGAACTTACATCATCTTCGCCAAGGCGCTTTGGATTGTAGGTATACAAAATGGTTCTTTCATATGGAAGAAAATACATCAGGGACCAACAAAATATTAACAAATGAATAAAAATACATCACATCCAAGTCAAACTATCCCTGAACAGGTCCCGAAGGTGTCCAAAGGGTTTGCGGAGGGTAGAGCTCCGCAATTACTTGACCTCGGCACTAGAAGGAGATGAGGTCAGCATCTCGCTCCGACCATATTTGACCCCAGGATAAACCCCGGTACTCATTTTACAGCAGGTTGAGCAGGCCTGGGAGTCTGAAAAATCCCCACCTCACCGGAGATCCAACCACGGCCATCCAGCCAGCGCTCTACCCACTTTGAGTCACGCTGACTCCATACCAGTATGATAAAAAAACGACGAAGAATAAAAATTCAAAATATATTAATGAAATTTTAAAAACAAATACACGTCTTAGTACCCGAGGTGTGAGGAGGAACGGTCCCTTTCAGTGCAGTTACACAATTCTGAGAGAACAGATTTGGAGGTGAGATCCAAATTCAGAGGAACGGAAGGATTTATCCAAACCTTTGGATGTGTCATCTCAACCTTATACGTCATATCCAAAGCTTGGAAGAAATTCTTCCCTTCCTCTGAATTAGGATCTTATATCTAACCCTGGGTACTCACGTGCTTAGTGATTTTTCTCGGTAAACGCTCTAAAAGTTCAATCCGTCCCACAACATACCTCACGAGCTCTGCAAACTCAAGACGATGTGGCCAGCATCACGCTACGGCCGTTCTGAATTCCGGGATAGATTGTTTCACAGCAGGTAGTGTGGGCGTTGGAGTCAGTCTTGACGTATAATAATAGAAATTCAATGACCCCCACCTGAATTAAAACTCCAGTCATTCCATTCGAATAGTTCAGTGCTCCACAAACTGAGGCACGCTGACTTCCTATTCAAAACTTGCGTAACAAAAACGAGACAAAAAATTGAAATAATATTATTAAAAAATACTTCTAATAAAACATCGATTTTGAAAATAAAATAATTCGAAAGCAAATTTTCGATTATTTTCTCCCATATTGAAAAGGTGTAATCTGCAGAGATTTTATTCCGTTATTCAATCACTCTCTTACAAGGCAGTGACGCAACCCTAATAACTGAAAATGTCGACGGTTGCACGACAGCTGACTTCCAAGACTAATGGTCGGAGGATGATGCAGCGACCACAAAATGACAAGCGCGCTCCAAAGATCTTCAGCTCTGATTCCCAAAAGAGGAGACCGTAGCGATCCCTCACTTCCAGATTTGAACCCTTTTAGTTTTGATGACAATGTAAGATAGATCATCCGTCCCGAACACTTCCAAAGATAAGTACATGGTTCCGAAATTAGTCGCAATGTCCTTCATGAATAATTGGTGATATAGTACTGAATTTTCGGAATACTTAAGCCTTTGTTTCCTACAAATAAATTACATCTTAAGATTTCTGGGTCGTAGTATTTACAGAACAATAAATTACTCGTTATTAAAACATGACTCCTTTTACCACACAACGTTGAAGACAAAGATACGAAAAAATATATTTAAAGCAATTTAACAGGCCCACCTAACAATTTTCCGTTTATTTTGTTTAAATAAAAACAACCCTCTTTTACACACTAATCCTACAATTTTCAAGATTTACAGTAACTACATTGACCGATAGCGAGTCTTAGCTTCCACGAGGGATCAAACTTTGCTCGGCCGAACTAGATGAGGTTTTCAGTTGGGGTTTGCCCCACATACTCCAGACAAATGTCGGTTCGGTACCATAAGTTCCCCGGTAACTCAAAATCTGTCCTTCTCAATTCCTTCTCCCCAAGTCCAAAGATTAGGTGGTTGAGCAGGTCTCGTGACCTGAACCTCGCCAAAAGGCATTAAATAAATCAATATACTCAGCATAATGTAGGTAATATGCACGACTTGAAAAGTGTTGTATAAATAAATGTAACTTAATATTTCTCCCTTTCCAAACTATACAATTTGTTCCTTCGCCCACATCGTCGCTGTACCCGGAGATGAACCACACGGTTCCGTAACCACAATCTGCAATGCATTGTGCTCCACCCAGATGGCGGAAGCCCGTTACCTTCCCCTGCCCCCGCTTGAAGGCGCTGCAGCCTCCGAGCGACCTTCGTCTGTTCCGGCGCCAGGCGCCCTTCTCTTGTCTTGAGGAACGGTTGCGCTTATTGCCCACTGCGCGCGCGCACGGCGAGTCGTTCGGAGAAGGGAATATGTAACGAACACGAAACTCAAACGTCGCGGAAACTACTACAGTCGGATTATTTTATTATAGACCCCTGACATTCAATACACTCCAAGTCATGTAACTTTGCCTAAAATTATGCATTATGGCTGCCTAACACGAATTGCCAACTTCTACGAATCCAAAAGTTGTATTCAAATACATATTAATAGTAGTCACGAGAGCGACTATTTGCTGTAAAGAAATGCAAGTTTATAACACAACAAAGAAACAAGGTAACATTCGTTCCATACTTCGCTCGATGCAGAAAGAACATAACAGCGCCACAAGAACATAACAACGCCACAAGAGCACGCGAATTGAATTGGTGTCTGAGGTTGGCGATGGATTCAAGTTTTCAGAAATTCGAATGTCTTGCCAATAACGCGAAGTACAAGCTCTGTACCAACATCAAGCCTGACAAAAAATAAAGAAGTTAATAAATAATTTATTGTCTAGAGAGCTGTTACAAACTGCTTATGACCACGTTGAGGACTATAAAGTAATTTACTGCGACTTATATACAATAAGCTAATAAACACGGTGCGTTTTCGTTCATGATTTTTTTCTTTCTTAAGTTAAATTTTCTCGAAGCAAAGAAACATTACTTCGAGTAGAGTTTGGAGAGCACAAAAAATCGTTGGAAAAAAAACGTAAACATTGGATTTGTCATTTTCTTCTGCATGTAAACATGTGAAAAATTTGGTTTACGAATGAATATTATTTTTTAAGAACCGAAAATGATTAAAAACGTGAAATTTTTGCTGTTTCTACCGATACATCGACTAGCTTATTTTTTATCAAATAAACCAAGAATGAAAAAAATAATTCTTATTCAGCGAATGTTTACTGTTGTGTTTGTTAATTAATTTTAAGCTACTACTTGCAAAATATAACGAGTTATTAATTAAAAAACACTGCTGAAAACGACCAGACACATTATTAAGGAATAATTTCTTTTTTTCAAACATTTCCAGTTCTAAAATATTAATATTCATTTATAAAACCAAATTATTCACTTTCATATATGCAGAAGAAAATGACAAATGCAATGGTGTTAACTGTTTTTACGATTTTTTTTTCTGCTCTCCGCAGCTATTGAAAGTCAGAGGACTAGAATAAAAAATCCGATAGTAAGTTAAGTCCTCGTTCGCAGATTCACGGGGGAATTAATAATCTAAAAGTCTACACAATGTAAGAAGTGACTCGAATTTCTAAAGATAATTAATATTTCCACCAGTGTTTAGCAAGAGATGTGACAAAATGATTTCATCTTTTCTACAACAAAAAGAAAGTTTTCTTTATATGAATGTAATGTTAAATGCAGAGAAATTGCAATGAAAGATACGGCCTCAATACGAACAAGAGTTTATAGATCTATTATATTTAGCTTTTATCTAGAAACGAGGCCGCCACCCGTTTGCGTTGTTCTTTGTCAACAATGAATGCGAATAATTTGTAGGCCTGTTTGTCCGAGTGATTGTAGAACTTTTAAATGAACACGTGCTCATTTACAATTCAGAGAGAATAATTTTAAATGAGTTGCATCCAGGTAAAATGAACATTAACGTTTTTTTCACGCACATAACCCGGAAAATATTTTTAACGAGGTACATCGAGAAGTATAATATACATTTATGAGCTTCACGGTTTATAATGAAAATATTAAAGATGTTAATTTAATATTTAATACAAATGAAAAAGAAATTTCTCATCATGATTGCAATCATGTTGCTATTTCGGATAGACACCGCGTCATACTCCATTAACTGCGTTTCCTAGAAGGCCAATAATTCAAAATATACGTAACAACTCTAGTTCATACGGTTGCAACGCTGCAAAAGAAGTGAACAGATTAAAGACGCGAAGTGTAAAAATGATTTTAAAAAATTAAGGACAGAAAACAGAGACACTTAGGCGACTAATAAAAACTTCGAGAGGAATTGGGTCATTCTATGAGCATCGCAATAAATAAAATGCCGAAAGTGTCAGTGTTGAAGAATAACACTAATGTCATGTTAGCGAACTGTTGTAGTTTAATATTGTCATGCAATGTTTTCTTATTTTAATTAAGTTCAATTCAAATTTTGAAAAATATGTAAAGTATCATTATCAATCAAACGTGTATGTGATCGAGGAAATTTTTTTTCTCAATTGTTCTACTTTTTTCCGTTAAAAATATATACGATCCAGATTTAAACCTATATTACTAGACATTAGAGTATTGTCGATACTAAAACATAATGTAAATTTCTCAATGAAAATCCTACGCAGAAAGTAAATTTGACTGTTCACATCCCATCAACACTTCGATCTCAGTGATCCAATAACGGGTGTGGGATTTATTTCAATATTTGCTCACCGTTTCCGACGTGCGATTGGCTGTGAGGAAGCGAACAGCTGCGCAACGGTTCCCGCAGAAGCGAAGACCCTCTGACAGACAGCGTCAGCACTCGCCCGACTGGCAACACCAAGGAGTTGCTTGTCTTATTCACGTGTAGCGGAGTAGAAAGACAACAAAAGCCGGCATCCAGACACTCACGACAACTGCATTAAGGGGTTCACGGTATAGTTAATTATGCTGCATTCAAGTATATGACACGAACGGGTGAAGTGAGCGTTCAAAGGGGCTTTCAATGAAATTACTATTAAAATCAACAAAGCAGTCGAGATTGAGTAAACTGTAAAGCGTGATATACGTGCACCCTAAAGGTGTTACCGGGTTGGTTTATCGCCGTGATGTGAGCTACAAGTCACTTTATTAAGTTGCTTCATTTAATGAGAATGTGACGCTCAATGCACAAGAGTACTATTCCACACTCGTTTAAAGTAGTAATGCAGCAATAGTAAGTAATTCTTCAAGGTTGTTGAATTTTTGTGATCAGACTTTCTTCTAGGCACGTTGCCAGGGGTAGGGGAGGAGAACCACTCCCCCCACAGTTTATAATGAGAGTACTGCATAAAATACTGTTAATTTACCACTGGCTAACTAATTTAACAATTTGAATGACACACTGAAAAAATAACTCCTCCCTCAGAATTAAATTTCGGCTACGGGCTTATCTGATGGTTAATTTTAAACTAATGGAGAANCTCTAGGCTTTGTCTAGGGGCGTGTTTATTGTAACAATAAATCGTGAATTTAGTGTTATTTCAATTCTTATGATTTTTAAACACTATACTCAGAATAATCTATAGTTCGATAATATCTTGTACATGTAATTTTTTGCTTAAAATTACAAACATATTGACATTCTATTAGTATTATAACTCGCAGCCAACGTTTTATCTTATCTAGGAACTTTTGCTGAAATTTTCGAATCCGCTTCTGCCTTAGGGCCCTTGATCGGAATTGATAGGATGGTCCCTTGCTTGCTTTCGGAGAGTAAATTCGTTTATTGTCCTCCACGTGATCATACGCAGTTTGTACTGTTTTTTGACAATAAATTTACATAAAATATCTACATATTTAGGAGTATATGAATATGTTCAAATGACAGAAAAATCGGAACCAAGAATGCGATAATATGAATGGGGATGCTTCGGTTCTGATTCTTGGTTATCCGGGAGGCGCCACGTTATGGAGATATAAACATATCTCCGGATAGTAAGTAATACTGGGAAAACTGGATTTCGACAACTTGTACTAGATGAAAGATGTGTTGAGAAAGAGTTAATTTCTCACTCGAATTCGTCAAATCTTTACCCAGGTGTTGGTAACCAAACGGATCCATTGAAATAGCGGGAGTTGGTTGGGCGTGGCGGTGAGAGTCAAGGTTAGGAGGAAGACAGTAATTTTTATCATGTGTTATAAAATTGTTTTTTATTCACTATACGTTTCCATTTATATATCTTTTGTTACCTGTACTTGCAATGTTGTTTCGAAAAATGTTAATGATATATTCAAGGAATTTGAATTTGTGTTTTAGGTCTATCGATACAGAAACTTACGTAATTATGCTCCAGCTAAATTATCTAACGAAACAAGAGCATTAAATGTACTCGGATATTGAGGCGAATATAGATAGAGATTTTTTATTCTACACAACATACTAGTACATTCGATAAAGTTGCCTTGAAGTCTATGAAGCCGGATACAATCTTATGTTCCAACTCCATCGAAGAGACAATGTTTAATGCAAGGGCACATATGCATTAGTGGGCGGCATGACAACACGACAACGCCGAGCGCATCGAATCGATTCATGGCTTGAGATGACAGGATGCCGCAATGTCAACGGAGGCTGCGGGGCAGCATCACGCCCTCGTTTCGAACACATCACCCTCCGCGTGAGTCTCATGGCACGTCATCTCTAATTTCACATACGTCGTCACAACAAATACAACACACCCCATGAGGAAGTACGAGAACCGCTCGTATAATGCAAAAGGAATGATCGAACATTACCTCATATTTTGAGGAAATAAAAATATGTAATATTTTATTAATTTTTCTAATTAACTCATGAGGTTTGACACTCCTATATTAAATATTTCTCAACCGTGTTTCCCCCCCCCCAAAAAAAAAACTTCAAATAAAGATGAGAAAATTGGGAAATTTTAAACTTATAATACAAAATCTTCTCGAAAAATAACATCTGAAAATCGGAAAAGAGTTGTTGTCTTTATATTTACAGGACGCTGATCTTGAGCCAACACAGTTCGTTCCAGTTTCCTTAACTAATTGCGAAAGAGAAGATAGTAGAATTCTCCAATAACGATTGAAAAGTCAAAAATTCGGAAATGAACGCTTGCAAAATACAGGGTACATCAGTTTGCAATTTAAATATCAACTGAAATAAATGTTTGAATAGTTTTGAGATATTTGAACAATTGGAAAAACTTCCCCCTTCGGGTTTGTTCGATGTCATCTACCTTAATACATCCCACTTACTAAAATAATTTCAATTAAAAATTCAAATTTAGTTATACTACTATTCATATTGAAATAGGTAAAATAGAACACCGGGGATATTTCCCCATCTGTTTTTATTCTGTGAATTATTCGTCCTAACGACCCAGGAACAACTGAATTGAGGAAGACAACCGAATACCACGTAGCGTCGTGTTCGCTCCACTTCAAACTCGAAAGCCATCCGTGCACTTGCCAAGAGACTGATTCAAGAAGTATTTCCCGTCCGCAGCAAGAACACACGCCTCTGACCGAAATAGCGCTGCTTCCGGATAATACGAATACTTCGGCAACATTCAACGTCTCTCGGGTCCACGTCACTTCCTTCTCGTCTTTCGGGACAGTTCCTTCAACGCACTGGCACATCCGAAGGGGTGTTCTCCCCTCAAAAGAGATAGAATAAAATTTGTTTTGAAAGATTCGCGAGACGACCATACGATGCTTTTCCAGGAAATAGAAGTCACAAATAAAACAAAATAAATAATTTGTATTAACAATAATGTATTTATGAGAACGATACAATGGGCTCTAATGACCTTGCTGTAGACGAGTCCTTAAAGCCCTCCCCCCAAAATAAAATACATTACTATTGGAAATGTTTTATTGGTGTTAATTAAAAACGCGTAGATAATTACAAGAGTTTTCCTTCTCGATTCAATCAATTTCATCAAAAAAATAAAGATCTAAGGTGTTTTCGAGGCGTCATCCAACTAAATGCGTATTTCGTAAAAAAAAAACACTATTATTTCGATGCCCATCATTCTATTTCAAAATTACTACTTTTATTCTTGTTTTAAATACTATTATATTAAAATAATTTCAAACCTAGAATAGTTGTAAATGGAAAGACGAAAATATCTTTAAAAACAAAGTGGAAGGTCATCCCCATATTTCCTGGTATAAGCCCCTCCCAAAATTACACTCTGCACATGAAATAAGTAGAATAAATTACGATAAAGAGTACAAAAATTGAAAGTCCGCAATTATTAACATTTTACGTGTGAAAGTTTCTGAAATCGCAACACCTTTCATACAAACATTCCACATAATTAGCTACCATGGCCATTGACGAATCTATTCCGTGTATCAAAACATTTCCTCGTGGCAATATCCACTTCCGCCGGCTTCTTAGGTATGCGGGTCAGAAACGTCGCTCCTGCCGGAAACAGATTTCCCAGCTCCGAAACGGAAGGTAGCGGAATGCATGTGGCCGCGGCTGTGGATAGTGGACGCAGGGATGCTGCTTACCAACAAACATCTTTAGCGGTTTAAGACTATCGATCATGTTTTTGTCAAAGAGCAGATCAATAAAAAGCGAAAATTACAACTAATTATAATAAAATTAAAAACGTACAAAGCATAATAATTGCTACTCGTATTTAGACACATATTTAAGATCCTGGCAGAACAGTCGTAGAATTTTGAGAACGAATCGTAAGTTCTTAATGTGAATAAAACACCAACATGTAATTAACTTTCCAACTTCATAATCATCCATCAATTAGGAAACGATATTGAATACTTAAATCATATCGATACCTTTTACTCAAATGAAACTGCGTATCAAGTATCGTATCAGGACAAATTGTGAAAGCAACTACATCCCACCTTTATTTGTGGTAGTTGTAGTTTAGTTTTTGTTAGTAACAGTGTTAATGTTGTTTTCTTAACATGATAATATTCTTTATTATTTCACTGATTATAATAATGATTTTTGATTGGAGTAATCTAGTACATTAAAGACAATCTTCCCGGAATAATGTGAAATAATTATAGTAATTTTCTAGGTTTTTAAAATGAATTTGTTAGTATTGTGAGCTGGTACCATATTGTTTAAGGTAAGATGTTTCATCCCAATATGTGGTATCCAAAATCATTCGATTCAAATGTCTCATATTTTACCGAAAACTGCTAGAACAAATAAAGTATATCTCCAAAAGTCTCCCGATGAGCATTTACTAAGGAACACAATATTATATTAAAATATCCTTCAATATATTGATAATTATTTCACAAACTTCTTGATTTAAGTTTTGTAAGAATTCTACATTATAACTACATCAATACACACTACCGATGTTTAAAGAATACTACATAACAAATTGCACCTTCCACCAACACATCAGAATATATCAATCATCAGATAAGTCATCAGAATCAGACTTATCAGACCTCGCTCAGTCAGTAAATAGTGAGAAGTGCAAAATAATCACAAAGAATCGTATAACGTTTCATTATGGTATGTTTAAACCTTAATGATGACAACCCATCTGCTCACGTCGACCCGTCTCCTGAATCCTTACTTCACATTAGCTACGAGATCACCTCACATTATTCTCCATAAACATCTTATTTCTCAAGGAATATTCAGAACTGTAAAATCAATGACTACAAAGAATTCATTGATCAGCATTCAGCAAAACGTAAAAGAACCAAGAAAAAAAACAGCACCATACACTATGAATTACAACAAAATAAACTAAGGTAGCAGTAAAGAACTTCGCTACAGTAGAGCACTCTACGAAGCCTACAAGCAACTAAGGAGCGCGCGAGTTTCAAATAACTTTCAGGCGTGACCGTGGCGATTGGTGAAAAGAGGAAAAGTTGATACAGTAGCTCCTATCCTTTTTCAAGACCTAGTATGCACTCGGAAACTTCAATAAGATATATATGTGACGCGTGTATTAGAAATATATACAAGAATTTTCCGCATGTCGGCGGATATACAGATTGAACGTCCTCTCGACACAAATCGACGCGGAGAGATAAGAGAATCGCAGTGATGCAAGTCATGAGCAGAGGAAACAGCATTTTTGATGAGCACAATAACTCCTTCTATACTATGAAGAAATGGGGAGCCACGAGTTACCCAAACGAACACATACTCGCACTAGATGGGGAAAGCACGGAGTTTCTTTTATCACCTGTTCGATTTATAATGATTAGCCATGAATCATCTTACTGGTACACAGCATCAGGATCGGACTGAGACTCCCGAAAGGGCATCAGGGCAGAGACCTTAAATCGTTAGGGCACAAACATTGAAATACAATATGCANGGGGGGGGGGGGGGGGGGGTGTAGGGAAAGAGAGAGGAAAAAAGTTCTTGCGAATAAACTAAGAAAATTTCTAGAGTTTGAAATATCCTCAAATTTAAAAAAACCCAGCATGAAATCATTTCACAGTGCAACCGAATGCCTTTCTGCTCACCACCGCACGTTGCAGCGCCATCGTCGTTCGTTATTGAAGATTTATAATTATCTTGGGCCAGCGGGTCAGTCCGAGCCCGCACAGCGTGGTTGTCATACCTATTAGAAATGTTTACGATAAATCAATCACGCACCCACGTTATTTACTGTGAACTTTGCATTCTATTTACTTGAATTTGTAGCGAAATTTCTTTCGGGGCATGCTTTTCACATCGCTTGGTAACATCTTAGCGCACGAATCCCTTTCTACTACATCTACAATAGACACTGTTGCTTGATACTATTCATCATAAAACATCAGCTGTGACACTCATCTATTACCTCCCCCACCCCCCACTTGCTCCACCCTAACGTATTTCTCTAGACGCAGCAATGCCAGAACTCGTAACGTAAGTATTGCAAAGGCACTCCATCATTGGCGAATGGAGACAAATTGTTTTTCACTAATGCAATAGCTTTTCCGATCTCAAAAAATTAATTACACAACACTCAGACTACTCCAGTTCCCAAGGTTGGCTTCCACTCCCTCAATAATTTAAGATTTTATATTATTTTTGTTAAATTTTATTCATTAAAAAAATCTTGTTTGTATCAGATGACACATCAATGTACTATTTTGTAAATGCGGCTTATTCAATATTTGTGAATATCAAACCACTGTGGTCTTTCCAGATCTTCAAGCATTTTACAACACACGAAATAATAACAATAAAAATACAGCGGAAATTCAGTTTCAATAAATAAATTATAAATGATTCAGAACACAATTACTAAATGCTGATTACAATTTCATCGTTTTCGATCCGCCCCGGTCGTCACTTGGTTTCCACATCCTGTCCCCTGCAACAGTTGTCTGTTTACTTTTAGATTCACACAAGCAAATATTGAGTTACGTACAGTTCTGCATTTTTCATTAATTAAAATGTTATCATCTGTTTCAAAGCAGAAAGTTGCTGTAAAATAAATAGCTCGAAAAGATTTTTATCACAATAATTTTCTTTCTGGAATTTGCTATAGAACATTAAAGTAATTTTCAGAGTTAGGATTTTTAGAACCATATTTTATACATGAATAGGAAGTGAAAAAGTGCTGAAATAAGGGAAAATGGTGTTATTTTACTCAACTAATTCATCACTTATCAGAAGAAGGAAGTAAATATATCCCATTGGTTTTCTTTTCGAGATTTTGTTCTTCCAATCGTTTAATGGCTGTAGTCAGGTACTCGCGTTTACTAAACACAGATACTTAAATAAATAAAATATAGTATATTGATTCGAAACCATTTTTAAATGGAATAAAACTCACGTACATGACAAATCTCTTATAAATGATAAAATGCGCGGGAGAAGATTATAGACAAACTGCAGGATATAGGGGAAAAGGGGAATTATGGGCACGGTTAAGATTAAAGGGGGTAAAGGTAGCAAAAAGAAAAGAAAAGGAAAAAAAAGGTGCTGAAAATGCCTCCTTTCTGGTCTACAGACAAAATTTCACACACTGGTATCTTTCCGAAGAGCTTTAATTTACCCGCAAGAAAGAAGGTGCTATCTCTGGTAATTTTAAATATGTTTTTATTATTATAGTCCACACCGATATCCTATGCGTAAAGTATTCTGGATCAATAAATGTTACAGTTATTATACAAAGAAACAAAGACATAGACACGTGTTTAGTGAATCACATTCAGAATTTCTTTCGACCTCTCTGAAACAAAGCGAAACTAGGACAGGAAGAGAAAGGAAAGTAGACTATTCCGTATTCAGAATTAGTACCCGCATCAGACAAATTGTTCAGTTCCGCTATGCTAAGCAAACGCGTAAGATTAAAAGTGTTTGAACAGCTGAACAAACAAAGGTTAGCGCTTCACTCTGGTAAAACCGAAAACGTCGCCTTTGTACGAGCGTTCGTAGGACAAAGAAACAGCTCTCAACAAGACAGTTTCATCTCATTTTCTAAAATGTCACATCAATCTGATCAATGTAACATCGTCGCGGGATTCTTAGAAAAACTCGAACATCGTCGCCACAAGGGATCTCACTAGAAGAATCCCCGTTATTCACACACGCCTCAGTATTACTAAAAAGGCTTGACAGACGTGACCGACGTGCTAAACTTCGACTTAACAGGAATCTCTAAAGAAGGGAAAACATGCTTCATTCGTCAAACAGTAAAATCACACAGATAAATTTTTTTTAAAAACTATTTTGGAAATATCTGAATGATCGAATTCTGTAAGGATGACAGTTATTATAAATAATGGAAAATGGAAATATCGTTTTGAGTTAATAGTATAAGGTCTTAAAAGCACTATCTATATTTTACCAGATTCAACATCGGGTTCATATAAACGAACTTAAAAAATTAATTGTCTTTCAAGGAATTAGAACCTTGGTAAGCATATTATCCAGTACACTACGTCGTCAATTTTATATGGGATAAAGTTTAAGTTATCACCTGTATTTTCTAATGTTACAATGCAAATATGAATAATTATAATAATAAAATGAAATATACAAGCATATAATTATCGCTTCTTTAATAGTAGAGGATATATTACGGATTGTCTGAGTTCAGACTGATGTTGGGAGGTCGAATTATGAAAAGTCCACACACAAGTTTTCATTTGTATTAGTCTTGTATTCTGTCGCAACGATAAATTGCGTTGAACTGGATCGCAAGAGGAGCAATGTACATTAACGTCTCCCAGAAAATCAAATAAATCCATCCGACGCAATTTAGTAATAGAACATCGGAAGACTTAAGAAAAACGTTCGAAGAGACAAAAGACGAAACTCATTCGTATATCAAAAAAAGAAGAGAAGCTGCTACGCTTGGCAGCGATTGGTCGTTCGTCTTGAGGAGAACTGAGTCGTCGTTGGTTGCCAAGAAGTTGCTCCAGAGAGGAACGGGGAACTCTGAAACCAACAACTTCCAAACGTATCACGAGAACGATGAAACAGGACTGTTTCAGAGTTATACAATATTGTTGGATTCACTAAAGTTTACCCCAAAAAAAATTCAGTGTGGCTTCCGGGGACGTAAAAAGCGAACAGTCAACTTCCGTAAAATAATCTCTACAAGTATCATCGCAGTGGCGGATTTGACTTCTCTTTGTAAAATGCATAAAGGAGTGCGTTCAATTTGTTAAATATTTTTTTCATTTGATTTACAATGTCTAGAATCCTGTTTCAAGTTAACATCACCGGGATTTACATCTCTTGTCACTACTTATCCTTTCCATTGCATTTCGTCTAGTAAGGTAAAGGATTCTGATATGCAGCGCAATGTTATTGTATACAGAAGTGCATTTCAAAAGAATCAAGAACAAGACTGGAATCAAAATAAATACTTCCGCTGCCACAAATGTTTTTTTTTTATTTCCACGTAATAAAACGGGCGATTCCTCGGAGGACGCAACTATCCGGGGGCAAGGGGAGGGGAGAAAAATTGACATTTGTCCCTCCCCCCCAAGATTACTAACCCAAGATCCGTTCCTCTATCATGCGTGCATCGTGCAGAAACCCCAATTTAAAAACATAGAGAATAAATTCTCCAAACCCCAATTTGTAAAGATCTAAGGACATCTCGATTTCTAATATTTTTATTTATTTTTGGTGAGTGTGTGTGGGGGGAATGATCACTAAACTTTCCTTGAACAATAGCTGTATAATTTGACAGAAAGAAAAACAGCCCAGAACTCGAAATACGAATATACTCAAAGAGAAAAAGCGACTCTGACATTTAAGCTGAAAATAAAGGAATATTGTCTACAAATTCGAGCGAAAATTTCTTGAAATTGGATGATACATAGCGCAAGGTAAATTGTGTATTGTGTACAAAATGTACCAACATAGATAAAGTGTGAAAATAGACTATGATTTTCCGGTCAACATTTTTTCTTCGGTTGCATCTACCTAATATGATTTCAACCGCGTAACATTAGAACTCTGTTCAGTCTTGATACGATCGACTGCACTGAAGTTAAGATGATTTTTATACTTTGAAAATAAGTTTTCTCGAAACTTAATGTCGTCTATGTTACCTCACACATTTTTGCTTTAGAATACCATAGGCCAACCAATGGAAGATAAAAAGTAATAAGTTTCTTTTTCGTATGAGATATATGTATTTGTAGCGTCACCTTCTTCTGTAAATTCTAATATACTCACATGTGCACTGCTCATAAGAACATCTCGCTTTTTTTTAATCAATTTCAAATATTCTTGTGTTCATAGGGAAGTTCCATCCCGTTTGCGCGCCCTTGATTCTCTCTTCACCCAATCCTATCTCCTATCGTCCTTCCCCACTGGTAAACTCCACGCCCAATATCCTCACTTAGCCCCTCCAGCGGAGGTGTTACCGTGCTTACTTATCACCAAGTCATCCCGGGTTCAATTCCAGGCGGGGCCAAAAATATGTAGCTTTTCCGCATTAATGTCCCAGTTCATATAGCTGCGACTACTGAAAAGCGAATCCTCCTCCTTCTTCTACTCACCTCCTACTGCTCCTGGCATCACTAACTCTTACTAACACCTCGTACGTGGATCAAGTTATTGGTAAACCCAGGTAATCGGTCCACCTACTAACAATAGCCCTACCACCCACCTCCTACATCCTATCGCTCCATGTAGATAAGCTTCAATAGCACGCTACATTTACAAATATTACAAAAAAATATCCTCACTTGTCATCCTACCACGTGGATCTTCACCAGACACTGCCTACTGTACTCCACCCTCAGTCCTGGCGGGGCGGCGTCTTTGAGATCCTCCTTCGCGTAGCGATGACAGAAGGTCCACTTCGTTAGAAGAGGCGACTTATCTGTCTCTGTCGCTTCCCGCGCTCCGAACGCTGCCCTACAGTGACGCGCGGAGCGGTCCACCACCGTCCATTTAACTGCATCGCCCTGCAAGTGACTGGGCGTCGCCGCGGCAAAAAAAAAACGACGCTACACGCTACCGACAAATCCAGTCGAACGGCTTCCGTGTATTTGACAGTTACTTTATTTATCCGACGAGGATTTCATCGAAGTTTTCAGTCGATAAGACTATTCAATAACAAGAAAAAAGTAAATAAGAAGTGCAACAGGAATCAATGCGGGTTAAACAACTCGGCGATAACTTAGTATCCTTCCAAAAGAAAGATAAACCCAAAAAGTAATTCTACTCGTCATGACCTGAATTATTCGAATGAGAAAACTAAGCTTTACGTAACAATACGAACACAATGAATTCAAAATTCTTTGAAACTCTTAAATTGTGGTGGACCTCACCGCCAGGTTACAGATTAATTATGTTATGTTGAATGAAAATGGGAGACGGGACCGAGATTTGAACTCGGGAACGTGTGCTTAACCCGGTCCAGTGTTGAATGTTAATGGTAGACTGGATCGGGAGGCGATTGGTAAGTGCATGAACGCGTTAAACTCAATTTCCCGAGTTCGAATCTCGGTCCCGTCTCCCATTTTCATTCAACATAACATAATGAAAATTCTTTGAATTGAGAAATTAGAAATAAACGAGACTTATATTGTTATTCGTCAATTTTTTACTCTCTCACAACACATTGTTTTAAAGCAGCAGACACGGCATGTCCGGTAAGAGAAAATAGAAAATTGTGTTCCGAATTACCCCGTCTTTATGAAAACATTTCATTATAATACAAAACATGAAAAATACTCGTACTTTTTTAAAAAAATAATCAAATAAACCATTTAATTTTCTCCAGTTCGAAATAATATAAATTCAGTGATGAGAATCAAAGTATCCTCTTACAAATAAATCAAGATAATCCATTAGTTTTATTCACCGGGAAACGTTTTGCGAAACCCCAACCCGATCGATCGAATGTGCGTAGAAAACGACCCGCGGTCTATGATAAGTTTGTCAGCGCTGTTTTTAAGCATCATTTCATAGAGAGGATGAAACTTGATAAATTTTTTTCCATCGAGGTGCGCACGACGTGAAAAAAATAAAAATAAATAAAAGTAACTGGACCACGACTGCAGACAGTTTATCTCCTTATTACGTGAAAAAACTGAATCTTTTACTAGGAGTAGAGCCACGTGAAGTCGGTTGGAAGTTTATTGAATCATCTGGTGCGCGTGTTTGTTGTTTGAGGTCACTACGTCATAACCGCTTCCTACATCCCCATTTCCTGTCTTGTCTCTCCGTTGAGGAGAAAAGACCCCGGGAACGCGAGTGCAGTCAGTGGGTGACAGTCGAGGGAGGACAGTCGTCGCCCACACATCGTGTGCACAGACGGAAGACAGCGCACGTGTGTGGCTTCGCGATGCTTGGAGATGGATAGCAGAGTTCGCTTTACGGTGGACCAGCGCACACGGAAGAAGAATATAGAAAAAAAGGAGAACAAAAATATTTTGTTTTTTGGTACTTCCCAGACTCCACGCACTCGAAGTGAAGCTTATTTTATTCATATATTTTATGTCCTTTCGCTAGTTTCAGGCCATGAGGCCTGCTCTTCCACCTCACCACTGGATTTGGGTAAGGGAATTGGGAAGGAGAGACGTTGGGTTGCCAGGGAACTTACGGTACCCAACCGACATTTGTCTGGAGTAGGTGAGGGGAACCCCAGATGAGAACCTCACCTAGTTCGACCGAGCAGGGTTTTGAACCCACGCTCTACCGCTCAGCCAATGGGATCGTGGAAGCGAAGACGCTACCACTACACCACCGCTGTCGGTATTTCTGTATGATATGAATTGTCAGGAGTAATATTGGGCATACTCATTCCCTATAAACACGGTAGCATATCTTTATAACAATTCTCCCTATAACGATAATCTCTCTATAATTGTGAAATGGACGACGGTTGGTTTGCTACAACAGTATTTTTTTACCCTGTACCGACCGATATTGCTCTCTCTTTATAACGATGATAGTTCAGTCATTCAAGTGGTTTCAACGGCTTCAGGACAAAGTCAGTGCCAGTGTTTTGGAAAGGGTCAAGGAAACAAACCAGGATGACGAACTTCTTCCATTCGTGTAAATAGTAGGGTGTAGTATGGGAAAATATATAGGTGTGCCCGTCCCGAGCATAAGCAGTGCAAGCCAATAATATTCAAGACATTTTTCGGAGTGGACGTATAGGATATCGCTTCACGCCAACAACACAGTCGAACATACTACATAAATCTGTACAGCACCTGTAACGTCCTTCTCAAAACATGTCTTGCGTTTCATTGGCTGGCCAACGCCCCCTCCACCTCGATGCGCAATGGCTCACCTCGTGTCATTCCACTTGATCGTATCTGGACCACAGAGTGACGTGGGGATGAGTTTCGAAGTGACGATCGAAACAGGAAGTGATGGCGGTGGAAGGGATAATAGTGGAGGAGGCGAGTCGGCTCGTGTCACAGCTCAGGAGCAGGCGAGGGCGATGGAGGCGGTGTGAGACGTGCATTGTATTTAAATGGGTCGCCTGGGCGCGCAAGGTGCAAGCATGCGTGCGGAACACGTGCCAGCCACCTGGCGAACACTAAAGACTACGGCCAACGCACCCCAACGACATCAATACAACAACGTTCATTAAGAAATAATTTATGGTCAAAAATGCGCATGATCATGCGAGTAGATTTGCTTTCCGGAAGCAAATTAGGGTCCGCGCCGTCACATCCGATCACACTACCGAGTCGAGATGAAGCTACAGATAGTACACGCAACTATGCCACGACAGCTAAGATATAAGAAATGTTTCTATCAAATATAAAAAGTAACAAAAGTTTGCTATTTCTATCAATTATTATTAACAGAACAATAGCAACAGGGTGATGTATACTACGACTGTATACTTTGAAGAATTCAAAATAGTACAATAAATATTAAAAACTCGTAAACGATAATTATCGAATTTACAGCATTCGTAAACCCTGTTCCCAAATGAGTTATTCCAATAGTTTTATAACTATTCTTAATGATAATTTAATTTCTCTATGTTTATAAAAAATGAAGCGAAACCGCTATTAATTAACACAGTATCAATAAATGTTTGGTAAAAGGTCTGTCCACCCCATCAAAAAAATTCAAGTCTCGGTCCAGTCAGGAGGACTTACAAAACATTCTCTAACGTACGTCTTGGACCCTCAGCATCTTTTTCTCTCTCGCATATATATCTTGTTATCCAATAGTAAAGTTGTAAAACATCAAAAGAACCTGAAGTGTGGCCACAATGACGAAATAGATGACAAATTTTAATGGTTTTTTTTTCAAGTAAAAAATTTATTTTTCAGGCAATTTTTAAAAATAGTTTAAAGCTTACGACCTTTTATGAACGAATAATATTTTTATTTTTTGTTAAGAACTCGCGTTTCGACGTCGATTTCACCTGACGACGGAATCCACGTCGAAACGAAGTGATTCTTAATAAAAATATTATTCGTCCATAAAAGGTCGTAAGTTTTTAACTATTTATTAATTAGTTTACATAATGGACGTTAATAGTAGTAGAAGAATTTTAAAAATCTAATTTATTATATTTGCACATTGCTAAGCCGAAATGTGAAACAAAGTCTGGGAACGGAAGGACTGGTGGAACAAAAGGAAAATCGCAATCTGTTACTATTGTCTTGTACACAAAACCAGCAAATGACTTCCGTAAAGTGTCATATTTACACGCATTAAAATTAATGCGGCAGGTTATCCAAGTAAAGATAAGCCCGACAAACGAAACAACGCAAAGCATTTGGTTCACGCGAGTAGCAACTTTCTAGATCATTAGCGCGCTACCAGAAGTGTCCTTGATGTTCATGACGCAGCTATGTCTGCTATCTGCAGATTTAATTAGTTTGAGAACGGCTGCCTTCAACTCTGATGATATATGCAAGGAAAAGCTCTCGAACATTTTTGAATATGACTTCCAAACAAAGCGCTGCACTGACTAACAGATGATAATAATGCATATGAAGAACACACACACCACTAATTAGTTAATTAATTACGCAATAATTAATTTCCGTGGCTAACAGCGCAGGGGCAGATTGATAATTCCGAAACGAAATAATTCCACGGCAAATTTTTTAAATTGTGTTCATAGACACAGTTTACTTTACCCATTAATTTAATGTTATTGGAACCACAAAAGTACATACTGTTGGTTTAATGCCGTTGTTCTTTATACGATCAATTCGATAAAATATTTTATTTTAGATATTAAAACTTTCAGGCTTATTTCACAATAGTTACGAACTTTCCTGGGATTCAAATTTAACATGTCAACTATTATGGGGGAAATCCTGTCGTGTGCCCCCGCTCCAAAACCCGCCCTGTCTTAACTATTGATACAAAGGAAATGTCATTCTTCAGACACCGACTTGAAAAGCAAAAGAATTTCAACTTCCTATACAAGACAACTTCTTAACGCATAATTTAGGAACTGAGATTATAAGTAACACCAACCATACAAAATAGATTGAATTTGAAGTGTTTTACTTTACGTATTTAATCAACTACACACTTCGAAGCTTGCGGTATAGTTTAGGAAAGATTTTCCAACGTTTCAGTCGTTTGAATAACATATCATCATTCTATTAATAACATTTCAGAGTTAACTATCATTCGAAACAATTAGATTCTAATACTTTGTATTTTATACAAAAAATGTCGCAATTAATTTAAATGTTAAATGCTTTATAACATACAACGAAAATCGTGAGAAAGAAAGAGGATAATCACCATTCAGGTTATCTCATCAATAGGCCATGAAGTGTAACTATCAGCTTATGACCAACCCACAATTCGCAGTAAAGCTTTGTTCAACCCACACATCACTAAAAGGTCACGAAAACACTTTACCTACATTGAGAGACGGACATCGTAACTTTTATCTGCACGCATCATACCACATTTATCAGCGATCAGGTCACTATCGGAAAATAAATGCGTTCAGTGCAATACGATCGTTCTGTTGCTGACGAGCATTAAAACTTATGAACGTCTGAAATTTGGATAAAACGATTCAATAGTATACGTTTAAATCAACTAAAGCTTTTAAAACACACCTCGCCGGCCTTTAATCATCAGAGAGACTTTTTTAATATTAGGATGAAGTACATAGTGTCATACGAGAAAATAATGTATTTTCGTTAATAAATTACTTTCCGAATTTTTCAAATACATATTTTTTTATCTATAATGACGCATGAAGATGAATTTAAAAAATATTTTTTAGAGATCACCGGAACTTTTAGTTACAAAATAGATAGTTGTTCCCAGTTACTATTACACATAAAACTAACGTACAAAGGAATATAAAAACCAACACACAAAAATAATTGGCAAATATTACGTGGCAGAACTATCTTAAAGAATGTGATTCAGTTCGTTTTTACGTCAACTTATAAAATTCTCCACGTGTCATTCATATACTTTACGGATGATGATGCTATGAGTTCGCAACGATGCCAACTCTACATCCTCTTTTCATGCGATGGGAGAAGGAATGGGGAAGGAGACATGTTGGGTTGTCGGGAAACGTGAAGTACCAAACTGACATTCAAAAAAAAAAAAATTCTTTTATTTTTCTACTTCATCACGGTTTAGTGTACAAGAACCATATCATCAATACAGCTCCTAGCCTAAACGCAAGATCCTTTTTGAATTTGGATAATGATTGCTATCAATCCTTTCTTGTAAACATACATTGATGTGCATTAGGTGAGGGAAACCCTAACTGAAAACCTCATCTACTTCGTCCGAGTGGGAGATGTTCTTCCGCTTAGTAGTACGTTGGGTGCGAAAATATATTTTTATTTTCATCACGTGATTCTACCAAATTAAGTAATGAAACTTTTGCGTACGTCATGTGGCATCGGTCAAATCACAAAGATTTGCGGAAAGGTGGAGGAGAAAAGTATCTTTGGTCACGGAACAAGCAACATATCAATGCAAAGCCGATTTTTTTTATAGAGTTTCTTCAGTTATATCTAAAACCGTAATTAAGGCTTAATTCGATGTCCTGCCAGTGCTCTACTCGATTCGATAATTGTTTTTAAGAAGTCGGGGATCTGGTTAAAAGAAAACCTCCCACAGCGAAAAGATAGCGCGCGCCTTTGTGAAACACAACTTAACGAAATGGATTTTCGAGATATGACGAAAGAGTAATGATTTTCGATGGATGTTGCGAGTTGAAAGATGCCGCTAGTTTCGCTGCTAATCGCGGCAAACGATCGCGCGTTTTTTTCTTCTTTTTTCTCATAGCGCGCCGCGTATATGGCGGACGTGCGGTCAAGTTACGTCGTCAGAGCTTACATGGAAAGAGGACGCTTCGTAAAAAGGTGACGCCCCACCGGTGGCTCAGGTGGCGGTATTGTCACTCATCATCAAGTCATTCCGCGTTCGATTCCCGATGGGGCCAGAAAATTTGTAGCTATTCACATTAATGTCCCAGTTCATATAGTTGTGACTACTGAAAAGCTATTTTTCCTTCCTCTATCCAGCTCCTCCAAGTATCAATAACTCTAAACTATTACTAACCACTTCTATTAATCCTTCCACGTGGGTCAAGTTGTTGGTAAACCCACCTAACCGGTCCACCTTCGAATAATAACCCCTACTACCCACATCCTATGTCCCATCGCCCCAAGTAGATAAGCTTCAATAGCACGCAACGTTTTCCATTTACAACAATACAAATACTACAATAAAAATAAGTGATACAAGTAATCCCAGGATTAGTTTTACAAAACACTGAAATTCAGCGAACAGTGTGTGAACAAAAACGAAAATTGGGGAAATGAATTTACTCAAAAGACAAGGGATAGGAGTTGCACAGGCTACAAACGTATCCCTACGCGAAGAATTAAGGAGTTTGCTCAGAAGCGGCGGAGAACTGCGTGGCAAAGAGAACAGTGGTTGTTAGTCTGTCTTTGACCGCGGCTCCACACATCTATCTTATTCGATTCCGCGGATACTATCTTCACTTATTCGATGAAACGTAATGTTCAAGACGGCATACATTTAACCAGTATTCTACGACATATGCACTAATTCACAACCTCGTTCGCTAAGGTCATCACAACAGAAAATCAACTTATGAACTGGATTTATAAAAGCAACAGCTCTAATATTAAATTTGAATCGACTATTTTAAGTTTCTAAATTTCGAGGATATTTACCATAAAAAAATACACGTGTCCATGACTCATTGCATTTCAGAACATCATTTTTGAAGCAATAAGTATTTTATGAAAACGTACCAACATCCAACCCAATTATTTTTTTAAATGAAGATATTAGAAAACAAGGGAAAATTACTATTTTGAAATTAAATATGTGATAAGATCAATTCTTTAAAGTAAAATAAATAATAAATAATGTTTGGAGATCTGAGTTGTTTTCAACTTAAAGTCGATAACTCAGATATTCATGAACACGTTCGTTGCATACCCCTTCGTTTCTTGTCGTTACTCATCAATTTGATGATTACTTCATCATTAGATACGCGAGCGAAACTAATTTTAAGATTCGTATTTTTCACACTTCTAATTAATTTGTTAATAAATAAGAATGTTTTTGTTTCTATTATCCCACCAAATTCCATTTTATCCCGGCAAAAACTAGAACCAACGTTTATAGTAAAACTCCGCTTCTCCCCGCAACGGAGAGAGCATGGCAATTGCATCAGGGACGTGCATTGAATACCGAATAACACAGTTTCCAAAATGCCTTTACGTTTAGCTTCAGGCGTATTAAAAAAAAAAGACATGAAACGTCAAAGCAAGCAGACGAGAGGCTCACAATTAGTCGGGAGTTTTCTTTTTTCCCCCTCGTATTCTGTGTCTTGATGGAAAGAACGAGCCGAGCTCGTTAGTCGTGTTAAACGAGGTTTTTGTACGTGCAAAAAACAAGCATCCAAGAGAAAAGAACAATGTTCGCCGTGAACATTGCTAAACGATACAATGGACACAAATTGCCACTTTATTAAATCAAATTTCCCGTGAGTACGGGGAAAGAGAGAAATAACTAGCTCCATAAATGCGGAAGAAAACTTCGAGATAAAAATTAAATAACAAAAACGCAGATTAGAAAATGAAGCACGGTGTACACAAATAAATGGAATTTCAACAGTCGTCACTTCCAAAAATATGACAGTAAATTTCTCTCATAGAAAGTTCTCAAAAGTACGTTAAGAAACATTGATAAAATAGTTACTTAAAAAGTCTAATATTCCCACCTCTCCTAACGCAAATAATAATATTATAATAATAAATTCATATTGCATTCAGAGAATTGTTTAAAATACATTAAATAAAAATCACGCGTATTTTTTTAAACAGTAATATATTTTAATGTAATTAATAAATACCGATCTATTAAAGCAGTATACTTCGTGGAAATACATCCAACTTCCAGTAATCACAATATAAAATACATAAGAACAATAAACACTTTAAAACTTCTATATTTTTTATGCATTTTATACTGTGATTACTGGAACTTTGATGTATTTCCACTACATATACAAAAATAGTCAGCTTTAATAGGTCGATATTTATAAATTACGTGTACTACAATGCAGACGAAGATGGACTGTTCATAATATATTTGCTATCTCCAATAGAAAGATAATTAAGAGAGTCTGAATAGAGCAACTAATACCAACAAACAAACAAAAATTAAGTACAACAAAACACTTGAATGAACTAAGCCATGCAACATTCGCCTGGATAGACGTTTTCCACGCGTCTCCCATTGCAGGCGATAAACAAGGCACGCAAGGCGTCTAAGCAGAATGGGAACACCAACATTCCATATGCCCTCCTATCGGATTCCGCGAGGGGATTCCCGTGAAAGATACGGGAAATGAGCAACTGAGCATACGCTCTGTCGACAGAACTGCGGAGTTCGCAGAAAAATTGCGCAGAAATTAAACAGACGACGTATCCTCATTGAAGGGAAATTCTCCGACTCAAGACAAAGTCAGCGAAAGGAAGAATAAACGACTTCTAAAATAACTATAACGTCACAAATAAGAATAAATAAACAGATTTTCACACATTTAATTTGATTTCAACTTACAAAACATATTTTACATTTAAATGAAACAATAATTATATTTGATCACAGTGGCGGATCTATTGGACCTGAAATTTCAACAGATAATATTGCAATTGATAAAATGTATCATTATCCTTTAATATGTACTTGCCATTTTAAACAATTAATATTTAATAACAATTCATAAATTTAATGAATTGTTAATTATCTGTTTGATGAATCGACCTATTATATTAAAATACTAAATCGCTGTAATATTTATAACAATATTTACAATCATATTTATAATAATATTTATAAAATTTAGCCCCCCCCTCACTCCCTTTGATTATGATCTAGATCCGCCACTGATTGATCGTATCATATCGTGGAGAAAATATTATTTTCCCAAATTCACTGATTTTTAAATAACCGATGTGTTAAATTATTTACGATATTTTCTTTTTAATTCGGGCTTTAGGGCTCGCCAACGTCTAGGTCATTTAAGCCCTACTTACGATATTTTCCGTAGTTATTTTATAAAGTATTTTAATCTATAAGCAACAATACAAAAAGAGATTGACTTTTTCAAATGTGCGAAACATTACTCAAGAATTCTCCTGACTTTCGCACGTTCCACTGCATTTCAAACGAATCGAGCAAGTTTGTATATATTGCTAATATGCTATGCTATGTATTGATACATAAAAATTAACGTTGTCAACTTCTCTCGTTATTTTCCAGAGCATTCAATGACCACGCATTGCGATATATGATGGCAAGCTTCTCGAAATGTTCAAGTTCTATTTGATTATCGTACATAGTTTGATTCGGAGTTCTTGAACTCGACAGTTCCTGATGACCAGAAAGTCGGGCAAGGGATTAAAAATTTTGGGTACCATCAAACTCGACAGATTCTACCTGTTCTATTTGCTTGGCGCCCGGCGCGCACCCTCATGCCAACCCACCGCTGATGGATTTCATGAGTCACTTACTGGAGAGTTATTTAATGTGCTATCACTTAAACATTTTTATTCCCATTATCTTAAATTTTTTGAATTCTACACATGATTCCAATAAAAATGAACCCAAACACGACGTATTTATGACATTACTGAGTTGTAAGCTTCTGATAACATAGTATATAAAAAGTATTGTAACCGTGAAAAAAAATAAACGGTCGCGAAATGTTGACGAATATATCAGTTTTGGGAGCCTCTGATTCCGAGAACAATGTGCCTAGAATTCCAATTATAATTTTCTTGATGCTTTCATGAAACATATGATTGAATGAAAATAATTATTATGTGTATTGTACTAGAGTAAATGCGTCGGTTCTGGAAAGTGCACCTACGTTCGGCACTTCGGGTTTCAGAACCAAACACTTAGGTTTTGGAGAACTTTTTGGCTCCGGTTTTATTTCTGACACAATATTTATTTCCCTCTAAATCATGAAATGTGCTTTTTATGCAGATTATGATACGAATGAAACAACAAGACAGATCTCTGTAACAGCGGGTTTGGTTATTCGTCTGAATGTCAAAATATAAAAGGTTTAGCCGCTAAGAAAACTTATATTTAACTTCGATTTTTCGTCAAAATATTTTTTTCAACCATGAAAGTACTTCTTTTTTTTCTTGATATTTAGGGTGTTTTTTCATGAATTGCTCATTTATTGTTGAATTTCTGTTGTTAGTAATGTATGTGCGTGTGTTGATTACAAGAGAGCAATTGCTCACGTTTTCGGAGGTCGACACATAAAATTAAGAAATATAATAACAAAATATATATAATATCAGAATAATATATAAGAACAAATTGTATTAAAAAATTCTACACCACTGATGTTTGGAAACTTTGAATTCTAGAATTCTCTGAATAATAGATTTAAGTTTCCAAATCCAGTTACTATATGTTTCTTAGAGAGAAAATATCCTAGTATCTGTTATATTTTATTGTTGTCAGCTACTTTGTATAAAATATATCAGATGCTTCTCTAATATTATAAAGAATACATTCATGTTCACATAAAATTTATTCTTTTTAGCAGCAGCTCGATAATTTTTAATTTAAAAATTTACCAGGAAAACAAGAAAGGAGGGGAAAGAACGAAGCTGCAGGCTCAGATTTCAACAATAAACTCAAACAAAAATAAGTTACTAAGATTTTCTAAAATTCTCTTTCTTCAGTTTTTCACTTATAACATGATAATACATTTTTAGAACGAAACACCATTGTACCTAAATAATATAATATTGAATTTCCAACAAATTATGTTCTGTCATTTCGTCGTCAGATTGTACAATGGATCAAAGAACTTATTTTTCCCGTATTTTGTTTAAAATTTGAGAACTATTTACTTTTAGAGAAAACGTCCTTATACGAGAAAGAAATTTATTGAACGTCCAACAAAATGTGTTTTTCAGAATATTTTTTTAGCAGCGTCAACGTGTATTTTTTTCCTAGTATGGTGTCTGTGGTCCAAATACGGTTCAAGTTCTGGTCTTTAACTCTTGTAAATTCACAGAATTGAAAGAAGAAGAAGAAGAAGAAAAAAAAAAAAAGGACATGGCATTTTATTTCTAAAACCCATTGCTTCAAAGTTAAAATCCATGGAAACTGAGAATTGTTGAAATATTTGTTTCTTTATTATTATTTTTATTTCTGGTACTTTGGTCGAGGTCGAAAATTTCGATTCATTATATCAAAAAATCAGAACTACCCTATTTGATGCAATTAAATAATACGTATCGACTCCTCGACATAGATGTGCACAAAACATCCACGTACAGAAGAGGATAAACAGATTGTCAGAAAAAAAATCCAGGATAACGCGTTTTGTAGGACGTTTAATGTATTTCATTTTCGTATGAAGACATTTTCTCTATAAGTTTGTAGTTCTCAAGTTATAATTCAATTAGATCCACTGTAGAATTTTTATGAATATAATCACGCTCTTTAGCATTTTCCGTTCGTCTGGTGACAAAACAGTACAGAACGTAATTTGTTAGAAATTTAATGTACATTTTTTCTGTTCAAGAATATTTTGTTCCCAAAATGCGTTGTTTTAAAGTTATAGGCGAAAAACTAAAACAATATTGAAAGGGAAAAAAACTTCTTTTTTTTTACATGCTTCTTTTCGTCATCTAATTACTGGACTAATGGTCAAATGAGAATTTGATGCCAGTAATTAGATAGAATCGTGTTTGGTATCATTTTTCATCATTTTAAGCGTAGATTTCAATTATTCTATACGGACATCACAATTTTAATGGAGAAAATTTTGTTGTTGTTGTAAAGAGTACTTGTTTGCTTAATCCTTAAGGAAATGTCGACTTTAATGATGAAGTTATCCTTCTACCTGTGGATCTGTCGAGTTTAAGTACGCCCGTTCGATTTGTTTTGACAAATGAATTCGACAAAAAAATTCCCGCAGATATTAACGAGGATTCAAGAACGATTAATTATACTTAAAAAATCAAAATCTGACGCGAGGGAAGTATGCGGAAGTCAGTTAGAATTTCATACATATTTTCTTGGTTCTACACGTACATTTCGTGATATTTAATATTTTATTCAAAACCAGAACTACAACTCTTATAATTTTCTACTTTCAATTCTGGAAATTAAGTGAAAGGATTTCTGGAAGATAATAAGGTAATTAGTGGGATTATTCCGAGAATGAGCTTCTCAAGTTCAAAACATTCAGAAAGTAATTAGATCCCAGTCTCTTTTAGGAAACGTAATAGCGGAGATGCGCAATTAGTGGACGCGCTTCAACTTAATATGATTTAATTCGCGCTACTTGCAGCACGCGATAAGCATCTCATGTCGGTCGCCACGCGTACGAAGTGGACAGCGGCCACGGCGTAGCAGCGAGCAGCCATCACAAGAAGGACTTGGAGCGCGCGCACATCCACAGACACGACGCTGCGATATAATCGACCACTTCCTATTCCTCTTATGGCTCAAGGGCAGAACGACGCCGAGACCACCAGCGAATGAGAGAATGGAGACGGAAAGCGGTTTAAACACACGTGATACGAGCTCTCGTTTAACTGAAGTATTAGCAGTTCTATTAAAACTACAAGCAAACTCGTGTGGAATAGAAGCATTGAATTCTCAGAAGAAATAAATATCTGGGTTTCAACCAAAGTACAGTAAACAACAACTGGAATGCTTATTTAGGAAAAGCCTCAACAAAATTCTGGAGACAATTAATTTCAGAAAAACAAAATCAAAGCAATTAATTCTTGGTTCATCCTAGTTTTTACATATTCATTTGAGATAGTTCATTGGTCACAAACAGATCTTGAAAATTTAAACAGGGTGGTATGTACAACTCACAAAATACAGAATGCACCACCGTAAAGCCGCAGTTGAACGCAGGTGGTCGTGGTTTGTTGGAGCCGAAAGTGTTGAGTAATCGTCAAGAAACGGGACTCAAGAAGTACTTTTATGCAAAATCTGAAATGTCTTTACTACACAAAGCAGTAGTAAGGAGTGACAAAGTTTACTCTCCAATGAACCTCAGTAACAGTGAAAACTATCCTACTATCACCACATTCAAGGACAGATTGAAGGCGTAGAAGACAAAGCCTCTCCACGACAGATTTCGCCATGCTCTTCAAAATGCCCATCACGATGCCTCAGTGCAATGGCTCAGAGATGGAGAGACGGAGGGGTTCATGCAAGCAATCCAGGATCAAGTCATCGCAACCAACAACTATAAAAAGTACATTGAGAAGCAAGATGTTAACGAGAAATGTAGAATCTGTCACCAGTCATCAGAAACAAGTAGCTCACATTACGACTGGATGTACAAATTTAGCTAACACACAGTATCTGAACCGGCATAATCTGACTGCTAACATTATACACCAATTTATTGCAACAATATTCGGACTTTTAACAGAAGAAGCTGAAACGATCACTCGCTATTATGAATACCAAGGAAGATCTACAATAGAAACCAAAGATTTTAAACTATATTATGACCTACCAATACACTCAGATAAAACAGTCCCAGC
>NNCF01131864.1:141980-152200 GCA_002313205.1 Laupala kohalensis | reverse complement strand
ATGTAATTTTTTGCTTAAAATTACAAACATATTGACATTCTATTAGTATTATAACTCGCAGCTAACTTTTTATCCTATCTAGGAATTTTTGCTGAATTTTTTGAATCCGCCTCTGCCTTAGGGTCCTTGATCGGAATTGATGGGATGGTCCCTTGCTTGCTTCCGGAGAGTAAATTAGTTGTTTTTTTCCCTCCACGTGGTCATACGCAGTTTGTACTGTTTTTTGACAATAAATTTATTTATAATAGAGCAGATATCATACTACATAATGTCAGGGAGCGAAAAACCTTCATCTTTGTTGTCACCCATCTAGCAGATCATAACATTGACAAAGAAGAAACGGATAAGATTTCAAAATATATCCCACATTCAGTAGAATTTAAAGACATTTATAAACTCGAAACTGTAGAAATTCTACCAATCGTTGTTACAGCAAATGATCTCACAAATAAGAACCTGAAAAGCAATTAGGAAAAACTAAATCTACATCCCAAAAAAAGGTTTCCTAAGATCCAAAAATCTGTTATCTTAGAAACTTGCCGTATTGTTCGCACCGTGGTTCACGTACCAAGCCAGGATTGAGGTATGTTAGATAGCCCCTCAAACTTGTGAACCGGGTGAATAATCCCCGAGAAGAAAGTGTATAATAATAATAATAATAATAATAATAAAATAATAATAATAAATAAAAATTTAGCGCAGAAAGAAACAGAAAAGCTGCTGAAATACAAATGTTTGGCTATCGAAATTAGTAGGATTTTGGGGTTAAAATGAAGATTATCCCTGTCATTGTAGGTTCCAAAGGCACGCTATCAGTAAATTTAGAGAAACGTTTAGATACCTTCCCGGGCAAACCAAGAAAATGGAAATACAAGAAGCCCCCCTCCCCCCGCATAAAAAATCCACATCAGTGAACTATTTTATAAAATTCAACATACTACTATACATATTTGAATATTCATCGTGGGTAAACGTACGACCTTCAGCACCCGGAAACAAACGAATAATAGATATGGATAGAGGAAACACTCAAGGTTTGTAATGGATACAAAAACATTAGCTAGAATATTTATAAACAGATTATAAAAATCGCATTAAATTAACATTGAGCTCATTCTTCGCGAACATAGAACCAACTACACTTCCCTGGTTCTCACTTGGTTCTAATGAGCAGGCATTAGTGGTTGATTGTTGAGCAGCCTCTTTCTAGGTTAAACATTTCTCTTTAGTTCAACATGCGTGGTTTGAAATATCTTTTCCCTTCCGTAACTCCGAACACACGTAATCGAAGAGTTAGCCATTAACAAGTATTTTAATTCGAGATGAAGTAAAATATTTTATTGCTCGGATACTATTTTTATAAAACTAGCGTATCCTTTGTATCTATGCAGTATTCCGGAATAGTTCTCTCCGTAGAAAATGAAAATACTCCCCACCAGAGGGAGGGAGGGAGGGAAGTGGAAATGAAAGTGCGCGATGTCGGGTGCGTGAGCGAAGACCATCTCCGACGTGAGGACACGCGATGACCGCCTCGCGCACGACACGCGTCTCCTATCCTCCACGGACGTTATCCTCCCCCTTCGCTGGTTCTTTTTAAAAATAAATAAATAGAACAAACAAACTCTAAAACAAAACAGATGCGAACGGTGTAATGACCACATGGGGAGAAATAAACCTATGGCGTTTCCCATTTACTGCACTGGTGCACTGACGGATCTCGACCGTAGTCAAGGGAGAGGCTAACCGAGAAGGGATCTGAGGAACAATCACGGTTTTACACCACACATTTCATAAATATTATCTTTTAATTAAAATACATCAACTAATGAAATAGATAATTAACAATATTAAATAGTAACCAAATTTATTGTTTCAAGTGGCAAAGTTTTATCTGTTGATAGTTCAGATCCAATGGGGATCGTATTGTAGACCCAATACTCCCCCCCCCGCCCACTTCATAGAACCGCCACTGGCTCCGAGTGTGCACTGGTGCACATTGAGTGCAAAAATGGTGGTCCATTTAAAGGAGAAGTTGTACCAGTGCGGGTTTACGCCTCTTCCATTTGTCTATCGCTGCACACTCGCTGAGCATTGAGAACAACCCGCCTTCATCCGAGTAATTTTCTCAGTGGAGTGACGTTGAGGTTAGGACGGAGTGATGGACGCTCTCACGATATAGTCTACGTCATTCGCAGATGAAGAGAATGAATTATGCTATAAAACGTTTCACGTAAAATGAGGCAGTGTCCGAAAGATAAAAATAAGTCGTTCTGTACTGATTTACACACACGACGAAGAACAGGTTATATTCATATTGCACATGCACGTGAAATATTATTCTTCGAGATTGAATATTATTAATAGTTATATTTTTAATTTCGAAAAAAATCTTCGTAGTACACAGGCTCACGATGGAGGAAAAATTCAAGCGTACTTTGTCTCGTGCCAAGTAAAACATTTGACAAAAATACTGTGTCATAAACCGGGCAGTTGAACACGATATAAAGAGCAAAGATAAGGTTGTTATGTGTGTTTAGCTTCAGGAAATAAGATAACTCACATAAGAGCACATATAAACTTTTCCACTCTTACTCAACACACAATGAAAATGTCAACTATGTCAACGTCAACTATCATATGGAAACATTTTAAGAGCATGACAGTCGAGCAATTGCAAATTCGAGAAAGTCAGTAACTACATTTCTTTTCCTTCTACTAGATAATGTAGAATGCCGACAAACATTGTTCGCGGTTTAATAAGGATAGGCAAATATCAACCAACCTTGGCCCGACAGTCCGCAGATAATGTAATTAGGTCATGCATGCAGATGATTATATTATCATTATAAGAGCACAAATGCTAAGCACGTAACATTTTAGTGAAAAAAATTAGCTGAACGAATACATCATGATCAGACATTTTCAACGTAGCTTTTTCACCGTGAAGTGTTCATATGTTTTTGACAAAAATTGGGTCAGTATTAGTATTAGAACAAGAGTAACGCAATTGTCTGAAAATCAAAACATATTTAACGGAATGTTACTTATAAAATAATCACAAATTAAATATTTTATTTCAAACGCTAAACATTGGTCAACACAACGAAAACGTTATCAAACAAGTCCTATCTATCATTCTAAGCAAATGTCTTCAAATGGCAGTCGTGTTCATCGTGGTCACAGATGCGAGATTTATAAAATGACGATATACGAGAGGTTTGGTATCACAGAGTAAACACTGATACAAGCTTCTTAGATCATGCAGAGGATACATCACCTGAGGCAGTGTACCCAAGCGAAACAGGCGTGCCTTCTGTATACGAATTTTCCTAACGGTTAAAAACATGAGCATGAAGTCGTCAATCAGCTTTGTCTTTCAACACTTGAAGCAAAAATAATGTCGGGGATAAATTCGTAACATACGAAGCGATCTCTAAATGTGTTAATTAAATAAAAATTATTCGTCCAACCTGTTTTTAGACATGTACATATTTCTTCCGTGTACTCTACACGCGGAGAAGATATGTCATAACGTTCCGTCAGGTGAAAATGGCGACGAGCCGGGAAACGAACCCAGGACTCCTGCTTTGATGGATAGGTCTGGGTGGAAATGGTGTACAGTTGTGGAAGGTGAACGGGTGTTGTAGTGGTTAATACCCCCGCTATCAACGCAGGAGTCTCGGGTTCGATTCCCAGCCATTTTCAACTGACCGAAAGTTATCACATATTTTTAGACAATTTTTTATTCGATATGAACTGAATTTACAAACTAACACTAACAACTTATCGAAAATTTATAGTTCTTTATTAAGATTTTCTGCTTCGATGGTTTATTTAATTTTTTTTACAAACTATTTATTTTTTTCTATGGAATTGTTTTACTTGTATGTAGTTAATTTGTTTTCTTTTTGCTACCAAGATAAATCTAACATAATTGTTTATACACTCCATTCACCTGACAATGGCAGTAATCAACTGCTGAAACATTATGATACTTAATAAAAACTTATCTACAAATAATACCGGAAGAATAATTTTTATTTAATTATGATTGTAGACGTGAATAATGTCATTACTAAATGCATTAACGATGAAGTTAATGTTTCGTGTCAAATGTGACGAGTCGCAAGCCTTTTTAGGTGAGCTCTTGAAACATCAAGAATTCAGAAAGTAAATAAAGAAGAAAGAAAAAACAGTTGGATTTCTGAGCAGAGAATCGGACACGCGGTTTCAATCGCAATTGGGGTATTGAGAAATAAATGAATTAGAAAACTGCACACACTGCAATTAATTATAAAAATTATCCACAAACTTACATAATAAAACAGAAGTAACTAATTAAAAGTGTCCATCATAAATTTCTTTCTTTAGACAAGAGTTTCATCGATGTGAATTCATTTAATAGTATTTACACCAACGTTTACCAATATTTTTAATCGTTAATACCTTGTTTACACATTCCATCGCTTCAAAAATGATCCAACATAGTTTGAGATTAACATATACTTACTTAAGTCAAAGATAAAATGAGAGAAATATAGAAAAAAATTAACATTTTTTAAAGGAGTTCCAAATTGAACTTAAATCATAAGGAAACAAACTGGTTATCAATTTTTTCTAACGTTAAAAAAATCTGAAAAATATATTTTACGCAAATCCTGTAATGTTATTGCCAGAATGACTGCGCGGTTTCGTTGGAAAAGTTTAATGATATAAACTTCCCCTAAGGGAACAATTTGACACAAGTATCCGCTCAATTATCGAGTATTTGAATTTAATTGCTAAACGAAGTATCATGTACGCTTTATTAAAAAATGACTTAATTGTATACGAGAACGTCACGACACGTCGACTGCCGAAGTACATCTCAATTTCGCCCAAGAGAGCCAACATCACGTTTCAAACGCACGATCTTCGCTACTTACGGCTCATACAGAGAAGGCGTAAAGGATGATAGGGCGAATATGAAAAGAGTATATGGTGCATATGAAACGTGAGGCGAGAGGTCACTTCTCTACAAGGCCGTGCTACGAAGCGTGAGATTGGGAAACAACAGTCACAGCCTTCTTGGACCATTTCCTCGCGAAAACAGGAGCGCTGTACACAAGATGGAGGCGGAAACAAAAGCAGAGACGGCAGAAGACGATCGAACAAAGGAACAGAACGTAATATTCCTTGTTTCTAATAGAGATTAACCATTGTTTGTCCATTGTATTAGATATATTAGAAGTTCATATATATATATTAGAAGATAGTAAAATTAATGCAATTTCTTTCATTTTTTAAAATTATGTTCAATATATTTTAAGGTCATATTTAAGAACTATTAGTTATTTAAGAAATGGACTTAATTAGTACAATTCGTAAAAAGAATTCTGATAGGGATACTCGCTCAAAGGCGGATCCAAGGGAGGGGTGATGGGGCGATCGCACCCGCCACAGGGAATTTGATTTGACTTTGTATAATACAAAACTAAAAAATTAAAAACATAAAAATTTCTGTTTAAAATTTAATTCATTTTCATCTGTTTAATTTGTATTTTGTAATAATTAAAACTTTAAGACTATTTATAAAATAAATTCTAGATAATTGAGAAATCAATGTAAACAAGGGTAATTCATTTCTACTGTTAATAAAACGAGTGATTCCTCGGAAGACGAAAATATCGGAGGAGGGGTAGGAGTTAAGCTGAGAAATATTTCACCCCCGTCCCACCAAGATTCTTGCTAATAGATTCACTCGCCCCATACGAAACCTGGATTTGGAGTCTTTGTAATAATGAGCGAACAATACCTGGTATCATCGTGCAAGAAAACAATTTCGTTGCGATCTGATGAGCGATTTGGGTAACGGAATTTCAGCCACCGGAAGACAGGAGCTCATCCGGGCAGTGAGATGAAGTGTAGAGCGCATAACGGTGCGGGCGTCGCCTGAACGGAGACTGTTCGATCGAGGCAGAACTCAACGGTTCGCAGAAATCGGGGGCTGCAGTGACACGGGCCAACAGCTTCCCGGAAACACTCGTTGCGATGATATCCCGAAAGATTCGTCAGGTCGAGTGTGGCGCCAGGAATGTCATTCATAAGCTTCAATCAACAAATGCGCCGCGAGCAGAAGAACACGTCTCCGCCAAAACATGCCTCACTCCCTCGGTGGCTCGGGGCTAGCATGTTTGCTTGCCACTAAATCACTCCGGATTCTATTACCGCCGGGACCAGATAAAAATTGTAGGTTTTCACTTCAACGTCCCGGTTTATATAGCAGTGACCATTGAAAAGTGAACCCTCCTTCCTCTATCCACCTCCTACTATCTCTAACCATCACTATTACACGTGGGCTAAGTTGTTGGTAAACCTAGCTAACTGGCCTCACCTGCTAACAATAGCCCCCATCACCCACCTCCTACCGCTACATGTAAATACTTGTAAGCTTTAAAAGCACGTTACTTTTCTCATTGACAAATACAACAATTAATGAAAAATAAACGCTTGTACTGCAACTCCGAAAGGTGAGCACCACTGCCCTCAGGAGATTGAAGGTAGTTTAGTTCTGCCGACAGATAATTATTCTTTTAAACGTCAAACAAAATATGAAGTATTTCTTATTTGGATGACTTTTTTTACAAATTTTCTTGAGATAAGAATTTACTTTCGAGACAAAATTACTCCACTAAGTTTTAATCGATTTTTGTTTTTATAAACAGTTTTAAACGTTAAAATTGGCTGTATAGTCCGCACACCAAGAAAATTGTAGTATGCAAATAGTGATACGCCATCATAGGCCCACAGTATTTTTACGTGTGTTTTGTGTATTTCAAACAAGTTAATGTATTTTGTTTTATTATGTACGCAGCCATACGTTTTTGTTTTTTTTCGTGGGGCTTTAGGGCTCGTCAACATCAAAGGTCATTAGAGCCCATGCAAGTAGGGAAAAATGCAGTTTCGCACCATAGAGAAGAGCCATAGTAACTCTTCCCCGTGTGTGGGACTCGCCGAATATCTCGACCATACCCACTAAAAAACCCTCCTGAAATCAACAAGTATCTAAATAGAAAGATGAAAGAAAAGAAAAGAAAACAGAATACCAATACATTATTTCGCAAAAAAGGAAAACAATTTTCTAAATATCATATTTTTGAATTACAGAAACGAACGATGAAAACAAAGAAGACAATAAAGATGAAAAGGGAATGCAAATTTTAAACCCTCCCGAGAACTTGTGGGAGGAGCCCCGATCTACTCATAAAATTCAATAGTTTATTAACATTAACCGTTTCATTCCCGAGAATGGTTGGTAAATCTGCAGCCAGACCAATTTGTCTCCGTATACTTGAGTATCTTCTGCAATCAGTTAGTAGATGACGCACTGTCAGAGAACAGCTACACTCCTCACAAATGGGTTCATCATCAAGTAGTAAGAGATACCTATGAGTGAGAGGACAATGTCCTATGCGCAGGCGGGTCAGCAAGACCTCGTCGCGCCGGGCTGGCCTACAGGAACTGCTCCATGACTTAACACATGATTTGATAAGTCGGAGCTTATTCCTTTCAACAGCTAACCACTCATTGCTCCATTCACTGAGAATCCTTATCTTGACGAAATTTAGTAGGTCTCGTTTTGGAATCGTGGAGAAATCCACGCGATTCCTGAGGCATGCCGCCTTTGCGGAAACGTCTGCTTTCTCATTTCCACTGATACCCACGTGTCCAGGAACCCAGCAAAACATTATGTTCTTTCCGTCACTTTGCAGTGTGAAAAGTACATCCTGGATGTTCTGGATCAGCTTATCAGCTGCATACATGTTCTGGATTGCTTGGAGGGCACTCAGAGAATCAGAAAAAATCAGGAAATGTGATCCGCGGGAGCACTTTGTAGTTCGCAATGCTCGCAATATGGCGTAGCACTCAGCAGTGTAAACACTGCACAAGTCGCCTAGACGGTAGCCACTGGTCTCACGGGGAAATACCACGGAGCAGCCGACACCATCAGACTAAGCTAAAGCAGCCATACGCTAAAGAAATAAAACAACGTTATAATTTATCAAATAGATGTTGCGGCTTCAGTGTACGATACAATAATAATTTTGTGGAAAAATTAATTTGTTCCTTATTCTCTGATATTATACACTGACATATTGTAATCCCAAAATTGGAATTCTCAGAATAATAATTTTGCCTGCGGATGTCGTGGGAGCGCTATCGGGCTCAGCAACCTACCTTAAATTCAAAAACGCTCTAAGAATAGGGGAGCAGACAAATTAAAAGGATTAGGCAAGTTCGGGAAGAATAGTACGTTAGTGTTCGGGAAGCTAGCGGAGTGATAGTGGGTAGTGTAGTGAAGTGATACGAGGGAAGCAAGTGATTTAGAAAAAAGGTGGGAAGGGAAATGTGAAGTGAAGTGCACGAAAGGGGTAAATCGAGTGTTTGGGTCATCAGTGAAAAAAAATGTACAATAAGTTGTTTTTTATAAATTATTTAGATGATTCAGGATAAAATGTTTTTATATTTAATATTAGTTGAATCATAGTTTAATTATTTATTTAACAATTTTAGATTTCAGCGCTGTTTGATATATATTTTTGTGTTTTTTTGTATTGTATTTCCTTATGTACTGCCACCGGGTAAGGTCTGCCCATTTGCAGTAAATAAATATAAATATATAATATAATAAAAACAAAATATATTTGAAAGTCAGCTCAGACGCGGCGCGCAGTTGCGCAAAATCCTTCTGGAACAGTCGGTCCTTCAGCCAGTGCCAACGACTGGCTGCCTCGCACTGTCCCAGTGGGGTGATCGTCGCCAAATTCCAAACGCCTCCCTAGCACAGTTGCTGCCAGAGGCGAAGCTCACACTCGCTTTCGTATTCGGCTTACTCACTCTCATCCCATGACGGAGTTAAGTTTTCGAAACTGTTTTTCTAAATTTCTCGTACTTAGTATGTTATTGGCAAAAACGCAGTTACAAACGAACACGAATAGCGACAGACAGTATGGAAAAATAAAACTTACACGTTCGGCTGTCATGGACACACGAGAGAAAGCTGGCCATTTCGACTTCGTCTAATATGTGGTTTCAATGTTATCCCAGCTTCAATTAAGCACCAGGAGTTCTATCTACTCTGAGAGAACAGGTTTGGATGCTGGATCGAAATTCTAAGAAAGGAAAGGGTTTCTTCAAACCTGTGGATGTGACATCCCAATCTCACGTAGAATTAAAACTATACAGTTCACAAGTCATATCCAAATGGTTGGGAGGGCACTAATGACCTCGATGTCGGCGAGCCGTAAAGCCCCAATAAAAAAAATTGAAAAAAGGTTGGAGAAATAATTTTCTCCCTCTTAATTTGGATCTCACATCAAAATCCTACGACACTCACGAGTTTTCCCAATGTGTCATTGGACACTCGTGTCCTGCGTGGCCAAATACGTTCGAAGGTTAGTCACAAGCGAAAAGAGTGGCCATTGCACCGCTGGAAGATCGGAAAGAACCTCCATGTTGACTAAAGGTGACGGTTGGAGAGATCCTGGAGATGGTTCTCGTCGACTACAACGTTCGATAATTATTACAAAAATTGGAGGAATAATATTCAAACGCGTTTTAAGGAGTTGAAATCGAAAGCAACAAAATTGAAATCAGCACATCACCAGTCGTAATATGAATAAAAATAAAGAAAATATAAAGACAAACATTTTCGACGCTGATCGCTACATTTAACGAGAAAATCATTTCAAAAGTGAAAGAACGTAAAGGAGTGAATGTAAAACCCACTAGACGCGTCATGAGCTGAAGAATCTAAACTCATGAATTTGTGAATATCCACACATAGCTCGTATCTCATGGAAACACTACATATCTAATTCGATTATATCAAAAAATTAAGACAAAACATAAAATGGCTTGAAAATAAAACAGGTCAATCGTTTCTGTTGTGTAAATAGTAACATTTCAAAGTACCTATACATAATGGCAGATCTATGGGGATGGGGGGAGGGCTGTAGCCCCCTAGTGTTAGCAAAAGGGCTTTAACCCCCCCCTCCATTGCACCTGAACTCTTAAGATATAAAAGTGAAGTGGATAAATGGCATACTTTGTAGACGTGTTACCTGATTAATAATTGTTACTAGTGATAATTGTTATTAATAATATAATTTTTATTATTAATAATACATATTAATAAAATAAATAACACCAAAATTATATATATATATATATATATATAT
>NNCF01131864.1:17196-141579 GCA_002313205.1 Laupala kohalensis | reverse complement strand
TATATATATATATATATATAAACTTCAATAAACTCAATATAACTTCCATAAACAATTGTTATTGTAATTAATAATGCTAGATTGTAAATCGTTAGTTATTTATTTGATGCATTGAATTTAAAGGAAATATTTATAAAATTTGTGTAGTACAACAATAAATTTTAACCAAAAATTCTCCCTTGATTACGGTCTACATACGCCACTGCGTTAACACATTATATAATATGAATACCCTCTTACACAAATAATCATTTAGAAATTTTTTTCCATTGAGAATCATCAAAAATGGATTTTACATTGCTTCCTGAGCGTGTTGCAGTTTTGAATGCGGAGGGTCATCCAAATAGAAGGTTTGATCGACGCCAAAGTCTCCTAAGATGTCCACCTCAAATATGATAAACAAAAATGCACACCACTAAATTCCCCGCCGTCGTTTCGTAAACAGCGACGAGTATACCTGAAGAATTTGGCCCTGTTCGAATGTTTTTGCGCAAATCGCCAAATGGCGCGGAGCCAGCCCGCAGACCATGCGGTCGTCGAGGCATTGCGCCACACTTTAGCGATCTCCGCTCCTCCGCTCGAGACAATCTTCATACCTTCATGCTACACCAACAGCATTCACTCCTCACATCTATGTTCGATTGGCTTTGTTTTCTTATAGCATTTTCCACCGCCAACCACTACAATCACCAACCACACGTCGCCCAGTCTAGGATCAACCCACGTTGACCCCACCACCGATCGCCAACGCCATTAGAGACAATAAGTATTTTTTTCATCTGAAGTTCCCTTTTATACCCCAAATCCGTAATTAAGCTTTAGATATGCTTCTCTGTTTTGCAGGTCGGCCACAAAAATGTACTTTATTAATTAGTTGCTATCAAAGAAATAGACGAAAAAAAAAAGAAACTATTTCGGAGAAAATGCATACCCTTAATTCGTCGAATAAGACAAGGCTAGTTCTCCATTATACACTGGTCTTGGGACAGTCTTGAGAATGGTGATTCGGATAACTGATATTCGCAAAATCGACACTACCGTAACCACCCTAAATATCTGTCAAATATCATCGTTGCCCAAGATTAAGAATCTTAGAACAATGTCAGCTTTTTTCATCGATTAACCTTATAATCGACCATTGTATGAATCGCGATTAAATCCTCCATTCTTATTGCAAATCCGTGTTTAATGTGGTAGTTCCTACCTCCAATCGCCTGTCACCAACCTTCCACTCCCAAATCCCGTCAGACCACCCTACCCGAATGAAAAACCATTCGCTGAGGTGCAGCGGCGGGTCGAAGCGGAGGCACGAGGGGCACGTGCCCCCTCCCCAAAAGACATAGAAAACGAAGTTTTTTACACAGGGGAAAAAATGTACACACATTCAAAGCAACAACAAATAAAATCTGTGTAAAATGACGACTTTATGCGACAAATATATACATGACATACAATATGTCACTGTTTCCAGAATACTCGCACTACAACGAGATACTGAGCAACTTATGTAAAAGAAAACTTATTTGGATAGAATAATAAAGAACATCGAAAATGTGTAAATCAAAAATTGAAGACAATAAATTTGTGATTGGAATAATGGTACCTTATCAGTACAATACGGAAATTATTTAGCAATGATTTTTTTTATAGTAATTATGGAAATGTTTTATTGTCGTTCTTATAAAGCGTGTAAGAATAACATTCTACGATTCTTGAATGATAAGAAAATTTGTCCTTTAAGCGCCCCTGTTGAGGTGTCATCGCGCTGGACGGCACCAAGTTCGTCGCCCCGATGTCACGGTCACTGCAAGCGCCTCTCGCCGACAATCATGAAACCGAAGAAGACATCTGCAGTGGCACTATCTAGCACAGTGGACTTCTTTTTGCTCGAACAACGGGTCGAGACCCGACAATGATTCGTAGAACTGACTTTGTAGGTCGCTTAGACGAGGATTGAAAGAGAGGATCTTTTCCTGACCCTTTTCGGTCACTTTGATTTTTGTCCTGAGTTTAACAAGGTATTGGCTGTCACTTCAGTTTATATACTGAAGCTTCAAGACTTCGACACTCATTCTGTAAGACTGATAAGATTTTTAATATATCCAGGATGTATGTAGGTTACCGAGGGAAAGATAATGGGAAATATGGACGTGGAACACGATCTTCATGGTCATGTTTCGGAGACGTAAGCCATCAGCTTTAACTTCGAGTACACGTAGAAAAGTGATTAACTTTTAGGAAGTCATATAAATATAAGAATACCCGCTAGACAAGTCATTTCCCGTGAATAACACACAAAATTTCTCGAAAAAAAAGAAAAAAAAGAGGTATTTTGATTTGTTGCGCTTTTACACAGATACAATTCCTATGGGGGTTCCGGATTGAGAGTTCCTCAAAATCTCGTGGAAGAAATTCATCTCAGACAAAATACTTTGTATCTACTTTTACTTTAAAGAAATAAAATAGATTCACTGAACAGACACGTCAGCGCTATGTCTTGACAAGTAAGTGAATGGAGTACAACACAAAGGAAATGTTGAACAGGATATACTTAAGCAAAACTACTGTGTCATACAATCACGAATTTTACGCTACAATAACTTGTTGACTTTATAAATCGTCTTGGACTATGAGAGGAAATGACAGCTCTAAAATATTAGAACCTATGGATAGAAAAATAAAATAAAAATATATACAATAAGATCGAAATAATACAAGACTAATACAGAATGTATTTTTACATTAATATTCGATTTCATTTGAACGTTTGTGTTTATTTTTTGAAAAGAAATATATTTCGTTCATGTTCAGCAAACCAATCATCGAAAACTTTGGAAAAATGAACTCGTGTAAATTTCGTAGCGAAACCAACTTACTCACCTCGGGTGTTTGTAGCAGAATCAGCTATTTTCTGGAAGGCGTCCAAGTACGCAGCGATCGCCTGGATGGTAGCCCTGCAACAACAAAAGCGCACACCTGCAGTTATTTCCATGCAATCTCTACCTCACTGTTTAACCTTTCGAACATCGCGTTTCCGAACGAACCAGAGGCGCAACGAAAGAGCACCTTCAAAACTTTCTCTTTTATTTATCCCACAATCATAATACGACATTGAATCATACGGTGAATTCCCGATTTTCAAAGTGTCGAGTAGACATCGACAATGGTCTCTGACGGAAAGAAATTCCACACCTGAGCTCTGTAATACATTGTGGTCGTAAGTGTCCTGGGTTGGGATCCGAGATCCAAATTACGAGGAAAGAAAAATCTCCAAATCTTTGGATGTCACATCCCAACATCATAGAGCGAGTACTATGAGGTTGGGATGTCACATCTGAAGGTTAAGAGAAATCCATTCCTTCCTCTGAATTTGGGTCTCACATCCAAACTCGTTCTCTCAGAAAATATTAACATATTGCAGAGTACAAAGCTAATTAGACATTTTATTGAATTTTCCAAATCTATAACCACGTTACGTAGCCATGGGTTAACGGCATAAGACACTTGGTTGAAGATCGTATTGTAAAAAAGTAGCGACCAAACGAATTTTTTGTCTGTTTCGGACAACAACAAAAAAAGTTTTGACAGCAGTTTCGATTTCGGTCAAAAATCGACCCAAACTTCGGCTCGGTTGAAAATAGTACTAGTAGCTATAGATATTGCATACATAAATGTAACGTTTTACCAATTAAATTGTTATAATTTAATTTAACCTTAATAAACAAGGAAACACAAGGTAAGAAAATTAAATTTCCTTGTAAGTCCTTGTATTTCCAATTTTCAGGGGAAAATGCAAATTTTTACATGTCTAAATGAGTTTAAGTTTCAGTTGACACCAGAACTAGTTCGGTTAACCCCCCCTGGCGACTCACGTGGTAGCGTGCTCGCTAATCACCAAGTCATCCCGGGTTCAATACCCGGCGGAGTCAGAAGAAATTTGTATCTTTTCACATGAATGTCCCAGTTCATATAGCTGTGACTACTGAAAAGCGAACTCTCCTCCTCCTATCCACTACTCGTACTGCTCCTAGTACCAATTACTAACTACTGATACTAACACACGTGGGTCAAGTTGTTGGTAAACCTAGCTAACCGGTACACCTTCTAACAACTACCCATCACCCATCTCCTATCGCCCCATGTAGATAAGCTTCAATAACACGCTACATTTCCCATTTACAAATACTACAATGTGTAACTCGTTCGGTTGGTGAAGTTCGGACACAACCTCCGAGTACCGATCGCCTTTTCCTTCCAAGACCTTCGCCCTTCCACGAAGGGCTCTCGTTTCCGCCGCCTCCGCGACGCCAAGTTTTTTATTGCCATCATTCTTCGCGAGGTGATGAAGGGAGGAGGAAGGAGGTGGAAGATAAAGCGTGTGGAGAAGGAGGAGGTCGTTCTGCTGAAGAGATAAAGGTTAAATGGAATGATGAACGACTCGGAATTATGGAGGAAGCGAGTGGGAGTATTCTGTTGCACAAATGGAGGAGCCGGAGATGAATTCAACCAAGGAAAATTGAGATTTCAACGAGTACAAGATAGATGACCAATGAAGTATCTTCTAGGTTGGAAGTAGGGAGGGGTTTTAATTAACAGACTCCGAGTAGTGTGAGAAAAAGTCGGGACGAACGTATGATCAATCCACTCGGTCTTCTCTTTAGCACGATCACTACTTTAAGATTTACTCGTAGAATAAAATTAAAATTTTATGAAGAACGAAATAGGTTATTGTGTTATAAACCGAATGATTAGATGGAATGTTGAAAACTGCACAATAGCCATCTTCGAAATACCGATAGAACCTTAAATTCTCTCCTCAAATTCGTGGTATCTCGAAAATTACTAGCGAATTGTGTGGATGTTATTTACGGTGCAATAAAAGCAAATTACTGACATAGTTTCGTAAGTAATTCACTTCCGAGAGAAGTTCAGTATTACGACGAATCTAATAGAACTAATTCTTCTATTTACGTCCACTTCCACACTTACAATAATTAATTAATTATACAACCTCACTTGGTCTCTTGAAACTGTGTTGGAACGTTCTGTTAATGGTCAATTAAGATTTTCCTATTAAATTTAATAGAACATTGGATTATGCAAACATCAGACAGACAATGTAGTGCAGCAACATCTCGTGAGAACAAACCCCAATGGTTCCTATTTATTATTATTATTAAAATATTGTTGGCACAGAACTTCCCTTCGATCAGCCAATGGCACTACAGAAGGTTGCAGAATAAAACATATAATACATAACAAATGAAATAAAAGGAGGAAACCATCGGCACCACAAGACGCATATTTATTTGAAAGAAAATGCAAATAAATTACATGACTATTTCAAGTTTCATTACTTCTGCAAGTGTGTGTGAATCACGTAATTACCAATCAATAGATATGACTAGGTGATGTCTGAAAATATGTTTAGGAATGAAAAAAAAAACTAATGAACGTGTCCTGCCAAGAGAAAATAACCAGACACAGACACCGACAGAAGGCGACCTCTCCGACAAAAAGGGGTGGCAGAGGTTCGAGACCCGCCACGCAGACGCCATGAGGTCTTATCTCGAGGACTGGGGTATAAAAAGCCTAAAGCGCCACCACTGCAGTCGCATCCCTTTTGCGAAGGGGAGAAAGTGAAGCAGAAGTCCCTTCGTTCACCCTTCAGATGAACTACATCAAGGGAAGAAGGGCGGGGGGCGGGGATTAGATGAGTTGCAATGGCAGAGAGCGAAATTGCGATTCTTCAGAGGGATTAGGGCTGCAACTCAAGCACTAAGAAGGGCAATTCCGAAGCTTAAGGGCCAAGTCCTCGACCGTGCTCCACATCACACTACACTTTCTTAAATACCACTACGTACAATGCTTTCATATTTACTCGGAAATGTAAGACATTATTCAGTAGATTTAAAGATTTGATCAGACACACTATAGAAATTCCAACAACTCTGGCACCAGAGGTGATATTTTTTTAAATCTTTTAAGACCAAAAATAATGGGAAATGATTTTGAGAAGAAAGTTCACAGTGTCCTAAAAAACCCAACCAGTTAACAGCACCTACAGTAACCTTCCAGTACAAGCGATCTGAAGCTTAACCTACAACTCGACTTCATGGTTCAGGAATACTGTGCTCACAAAAAGTGGCGAACTACGAAAAAAGATTTTATATATATATATATATATGGAACTCGATTCCCCTTACTGGCTGCTGCTCACAAGTCGGTGAACAGTAACACCTTATCCCCACCAAGCTGATGTGCGAGCGAGAGGGCGACATCTCTCAGTATCTTCTGTCTCATGTTATCAAGGACAATCTGCAGCAGAGACGGTTACTTCTATTTATATTTTACTCTATGGTTCTGACAACGGCGGCCATGTTGATGATCTTAGCCAGATAACAATGAGGGAATAAACAAAGAACGATTCGTAGGTTGGGGTGAACGAAATGTCGAATTACTATATGAATAGAAATGGAAGCTAGCATCAACAAGGTGGACGCCCTGCAAGAGTCAAGTGATTGCAATCTAGTCCTATCGATGCTCATCTTCGTCGGCAAAGCGTTCTTGAAAGGTTGTCAGAACCTCGTCTATCTATGGACTAGATTCGGGGATGTCAATCGCGCACTCCTCAGTTACGTTTACACTTGTATACATGTGTGAGCAACTTGTATGAGATTTAAGAATACGCAAGTTTTCGAAGGTTTGCGATTTGTATGAGCTCAGACACTTCTAACCTCATACAGGTACACGTCAGCGTTTACACTACGCGATTTGTAACAGGGAGTTATTGGTGTATCGCGAGGGAAGAAAAACTGATATACTCAACTACTAAAGAAATAAACTAATCTAAACATAATCAATTAATATAATATACACTACTCAACACCAAAGAATCAATAGATTATGTGAAATATGTAAGACAACAATGATATAAACACAAAAGCACAGTTCGAGTGTAAACAAACATGGCGGAGCGAATACTGGCCACGGGTTCTGGACGACTTGCACGCGCATACATGTATATCCGGAATGAAGCTCATGCAAAATGTATCAGGATTTGTCTGAGGACCTGTCGCACGACGAGTCGAAGTGTAACTATATTGCCTTGGCTCATACAAATTGGCAAGTATCTCGGACAAGTCGCTCAAACATGTATTGAAGTGTTAGAGTGGAGGTCAAAAGCCGAACCACTTTACGGAAGACCTCGATACAAGTGTCATATCTCCAGAATTTGTTGTCTCCGTTTTCCATTTGGGTATCAGAGCATCCATCAGTCGAGTGGCTGACTCTTTACTACCGAGAGACCTGTTTCTGGAGAGACGCCGGCGTCTGCAGCGACGGAGGCATCAACACTTCCGGTGCGCTCGTGCTTTTCCTCATCCCCAGCCACTTCGCACATCCGGTCTTCGTTTCGCCCACCGGATGCGTCTTTCACATGCCCTTGCGCACAGGTTGCTAACAAATTAACATAACTACTTTAACAGAGATTTCCGGGCTAGACAATAAAATGCGATAAAATTTCGAATTTCGTTAACTTCTGTTATCTGATAATTTATTCAATAATTTATCACATTTATTACATCATATTTATAAAATAATTTCTTTTTCAGGTATTAAATCCGTCCTTGGGCATTTGATCGGAACTGATGGGATGGCCCCTTCCTCGTTTCCGAAGAGTAACTTAGTTTATTATCCACAAAGTGGTCATACGAAGTTTGCAACTACTTTTTTGACAAAGTTTATTTATTAAGTCGAGAAAAAAAGTCTCAGTTTCCGTACGCTGCTGCGGATTTTATCAGTTGAACATCAAGTTTAAACAAAGGAACGTGATTTCTTAACTTTATTCCAAGAAAAACTAAGTTACACGAATTTATTCTGCAACAATTCGCCACAGCAATTAGCGAGCAATAAAACAAATATTTCTACCAAAATTATCATTTCAAGACAAAAAAGGAATTTTTCATTGCTTCAATAATTATTACGTAATTATTATGATAATTGGGACGATTTGCTATTAATGAATTGTGAAAATATCGATGTAATCACTGACATTTTAACGGTGTTACTGCGAGAATAAACTCAACACGACAATGCAACAAATAGAGAAAATGTGACAACTATGTGTTCAACACGAAGTAGCTTTAAACAAACGAAATAACAGATCCTAGCAGGAGCATTCAGATTTCGAAGAATACTAAATATATTTTGTAACCCCATAATTCTGTTAAACCCATCTTCAGAACCACTTCACTAAACAGTCTACCTCTCTGTTTTACTACGTCCCAGCAACATAAATGGATAAAGAAGCCGTAAATGGAAAGAGAATACTAGTAACAGCAGAGAGAAAGTGAACATAAATTTTTAAACAAAAAAGCACTAATATCTTCTACATTTTTCAGCACCTTTTCGCACTGCATATACGAGATATTCATACGATTGAATTTTGATTGTTTAAAAATATTAATCTCTTTACAATATTCGGAAAGTAGTTTATTTTCGAAAATAAATTATTTTCTCAAAAGAGACCAATATTTTATCCAAATACATTGCTTAAATTGCCGGTAAGATATGTTATAAAATTGATATCAGTATATATCATAGCATCCATTAATACGCGTATTAGTTGACTGAGAATAAAATCTCCTATGCAACAGAAAACTACCTCGCATGAAATCCACCTTCTTCATTACGTAAACACATCGTTCCGCTATTCGCTATTATTGCGTGTTCTGCGAGAGAGTGATTCCGCGGACGAAGGAATCGCAAACACTAGGAAGCATCGTAGCTGCCACCACCACTTGGTATCCGCCCATTTGGCACCAACAGCTGCAGCACAAGTAATATTTAAAACGTTCACGGGTCTCCATTCATCGGGGCTTGCTTCCGTTTAAGGTTCGCTTTCATATACAGTTCTCTTTCTCTTTCATATACAGTATAAATTCTTAATCATATGATTAAAAGTATAGTGATTAATACGAGTTATCCCGGTGACCGATCTTTGATCGGACGGGAATGTACTTAAATCAAAATGGTCACATTGTTTTCAATAAATCATAAAAGCATTATCAATGTAGGGGTATTACCACGCGCAACACAATGTTTGAAAAATCTGAATTATGCTCAGCAGGATTTGAACAATGGACCTTGTTGTTGCTTGTTTGGCGCGTCATCCATTCCACTTCTACGGGACATAATTTTTCTAACGCTTAACAAGGAGCAAAAACCCGACCTTACTATGATTCGTAGCGTTCGTTCTCGATCTGTCCGCGCAACCACGCAACGTCTGAAGCGATGGCGCTTCCTCCGCATTCCTCGAGCGGCTGCTGATGTATCGCAAGAGGCCAGAGGGTGCACTTGGGGCGACCCGGAAAGACTTTCTGCGACTCCGCGACTCACTCCGCTGCGGAATGCATCGCACCCAAGGCCTGCACTAAGTTTCTGGAGAGTCTCGTGTGCAGTCGGACGAAACGAAGCAAAGCGAACGCAAAAGACGCTGCAAGATCCACATACTCAGAAAAAAAATTCATACACTACTTCCAAGTTCATACAGAAATTTCACGCTTTCATTTCTAGTTGTTACCTAGGGTGGGGGCATATCTGCCCCGAGCCTCCTTCTCCAAAAGGGTCTGCGAACGGGTCACCAGAAATAAACCCAACACGTAAATTTGAACTTAACACTTAACAGACCGCGCGACCCCCACGGGTTGTGTTTCAGCAATTTTCCAAAAATATAAGCCTCGTGCCCACCCGCTATTTTGTATAATCGCATTACGTTGCGTCTCACGGTAGATACCGGACTTCCGGAGATGCAACACTTGCGAGGACACAGATATGTAGTTGTAGGGTGATATATGTGTGTGAGACCCACGATACTAGTGACTAAACAAGTATTTTTTTAAATGTTATTTACGAGCGCATGGAAGTTGATTTTTCAAGATTACCTTGAATTACATACAAATAAAGATATGTTGCGTAAAAAAATAAAATATTTTCCCCAATTTATGTGTTATACTAAAAAGTTGTGCGAAAATCGTAACAATCTTTCGATCTTAAGAAGACACTAAATAAGAATTGTTACGAAAAATACTAGTTTCGTAAAGTAGATGCATAATTTAGCGTTCGCGACGTTTTTTAGTCGTATTGCCGACACTGGCTTCTTAGAAGCAAATATTTTTTGGGAGTGGGATGGTCCCACGATACTACTTAACTTACAATTAATATTGTAACTAGCTTGCTAGTTAACTTGTACTTCAGTAAAGGGTTAAATGCAATCAAACTTTAATGAAGATCCCAGATATTTATTAAAGACACTTATTTCAATTCCTATTATTTATCCAATAAAAAAACATTCTTGTTCTTGAATATGGGAGACCTCATTTGGTAGAGATTAGTCCCGTCACTTCAGTTGTTCTTTTTTGGGTTGCCAGCACAAAACTCAGTTTTCTAGATTTTGCTTTTTATTTCGTCATAGAAAAACATGAAATTATAAACTAATTAATCAGCCTTGAGAATTTATTACAATATTTAATTAGCACTGTATCTAAATTACACACTTACTAAATAAACTGACAAGTTATTGCAAAATAGAATCGTTTCATTCCAGCTAAGCGTAGTCTAGGAGAAAGCAAATTGAAAGACCGCAGACTGCACGAAATATACATTCATATACTGAAAGTCACGCAACTTTGCCAAAAATTATGCAATATGGTTACCTAAAACAAATTGCCAACATCTACGAATTCAAGTTATATCCAAACAAATATTAATAGTAGTCACAAAAGCGACTAGTTGCTGTAAAGAAATACAAGTTGATAACACAACAATATAATACACTAGGTAATTGGTAATATTCGTTCCACACTTTGCTCGATGCAGAAAGAACAGAATAGCGCCACAAGAGCAAGTGCATTGAATTGATGGCCAATATCGGCTATAGATTTAAGTTTTTTTTGTCCTACCAACACAACGTGAGGTACAAATATCATTACTCTTTTGGACGATGGCGAAGTAAAAGCGTTGGCTACACTAAGCACAAGCTCAGCATCAACATCAAGCCAGTTAGACTGACAATAAATCAAGAAATGAATAAATTATTGTCAAGAGGGCAGTTACAAACAACCTAGGACCACGTTGAGGACAAGAAAGTAATTTTCTGCGACTAATATTCAATAATAATACTAATAAACACTGTTCTGTTCATGTTTCTTTTTTCTTAAGTTGAATTTTTCGAGGCAAAGTGACAGGACTAAATATAATTTGGTCGTCAAAATCAAATGGAAACGAAAGGCGTGTCAACTTTCCTTCTCGACGCACGAATGCAGGGGAAGCGAATTGCATAAGGCCTCAACAGGAAAATGGGTCTCTTCCTTTCTCACGATGACACAGGACGCAGAACGCGCCGCGCTATTTCCGAGGAAAACTAAAGCAAGAGTTACTCAACAGCGATGCACGCAACGAAGTAAAATAACCATCAAAGAGCTACACACTCAACAGTTGTCGGAGTCATCGCCTTCGAAAGTGGGGTAATCACCTTTCTCACAGCATAACTCGTTTTTTTATAAAACGCCTGAGAAATAACGGGTCACGTTTTTAATCCTAGTTTTGAAAATACTTTAAATCCCGTCACAATGAGGAGCAGTTATGTTTTTCACAATTCACTCTTATGCGAATTTGTGTTAACTATGAAATAATTGCGCAGGCGACCCGGTAGCGTCTAGCGTGAGAGCTAGGGAGGCGAACCGCTGTGAAGAAGGCATGAACGGCGCTTCATCCATGTTTTTAATACATAATTTATGATAAAAAGTTCAGCTAAAATTGCACACAACAAATTACTTCACGTTCATTCATAACAAATTCATTTACAATTACAATATATTTAAAATAAATTATTTCCTATTTTTAGCTATGAAAATGTTTAATATATTACCAGTATAAAATAATATTTTATTCCAAAAAAACTAAAATTTTCCTTTAGATAATATATAGACAATTAACTCAAAGTTTTAATACACATTAGATGAATAATAAAAAATCGAACAAAATTGGTTGTTCCAGTTCTATGCATATTAGACTCTTTATTCTATTCTAATAGTTATATGGTTCGAAATAAAGTCATTTATTTTTTTGTTATAGTGATATCGTTATATTTTTTGTTCTAAAAGGAAATACTTACTATTCATTTTAATCCATTACAGTTTTTAATACATACATTTTATGCATACATAAAATAGATTCTGTGCAGATTTTCATTCCAAGAAGCGCCACATTTTTCTCAGATGTATATAATTCTATTTTTTTCTATTGTTCATGGATTTTCACAGGAAATTTTTCTTCTTTTTATTACTGAAGCATCAGTGTTTTGTTATTGTTAATGGTCTAAGAAGAGATGACTTTGTGAACAAATTTGTATGTTTACGATGAATCGTAAAATTGTCTGAGGAACTTATTAAACATTTTGGATGTGAAACACCAAAATCCCTACGACGGTGCTTGTTCTTATCGTTTATTACCTGTATGAATTAATTCTAGAGAACTGTTTAAGATCAACGTTTCCAAATTAACAAACTAGGGTCTCATTTTAATCATTTTGTAACATTACTTCATGTGACAACTGTCACTTGCTTCATGCCAACAATTACATGATCTCAGAAGAAATGGTATATATGCACGCTCAATTGTTTAATAACTGAAAAGTGGAACTGATCAATGATTTCAATGGAATGCATATGGTGTATATCCAATCTCAAACTTACATCTACGATTCAATGAGTCACTCTGCCTTGTGGTGAAAGGTAGCAAGTACATTCTCTTAAGAGTGGGAGACTTGCTTTGCGCTGCTGCAACAGATATTACCCTTTCAACACAGTAACCCTATAGTTACATATAATGTAATTTGTTACCTATTTTCCGCACGCATGATTCCATTTTTCATATCAATTTCTCTATTTCTTTTCTGTGTAAATCAATAATTTGTAAAAAATTTTCTTTTCATTTTTATTTTCGCGTGAATTCATCCATTCATGAACTAAATTATGTACATGCGCATAACTTTAAACCTTCAAGTAAAACACTTCGGATACCTCTACGTGAGAAATAATTTAGACTATTCTGCTCTGAAGGAGAGCGTTAACCAGTCGGAAATCAATTTGACTGAATGAAATAAGGTAAGGTCATCTGAGGGTTATGACAGTTATTATGCAGATTCCATTTGAAAAGAAATTCTACTATTGGTTCCTGGGTTTAGTCAATTAATCCCACAAATGGTAATAAAAATAATGGCAAAAATAAAATATTTTTTCGGTTCTGACTATAAATTGTATTCTTGCAAGTAAAGTACACGGAATATACCACCATCAAGTAATTGTAACTAGGTAATATAAAGGCTTATGAAGTACTTTATAACAAAATCAGAACAAACGGTGCAATGAGCAATAGTCAGTATAAATTAAAGACAATACAAAACAAAATATTGTTTAATGTAGTTAAATAACTATACAAATAAATTATATTTCGACAAACTGAGAATTTGTAACTGTAAATGAAACAAATAATGGTTAAGCAAGATGGCATTAAGAGTCTTCTTAAGTGATGTTAAAAAAGGCTCAAAGAATACAAAAACTAAATTATCTCTAATACGTGGAAAATGTCTCATCATGACACGTCAAGTTTCGCTCGGTAACGACTTGTGTTATTTAACATCTGATATGAAGAACTACCAGCATAAAATCAGGTATCGTACACACATGTCCTTCATTTGAATAATTCCTTTTAGCACTTTAAACATCAAGAAAGTCCAAGTCTTATGATAGAACTGATTAATCAGTGGAAATATAACTATTGTATTTAACTATTTGTATCTTCCTCCAAATTTTATCAATACAATGTAACTAAGAAATAATCGACATACTCGTTTACAGATGAAGAGAAAGTGAAGATTTTTCAATACTTAAAACAACAAAACAATCGAAATTATGTTTGAAGAGCATTCATCTTGGCGTATTGATATCTGAAATATCAAGACGATCGAGCTCAAGATGATCGAAGAACCAGTTAACAGTTCGAGGAACATCACGCTATTGACAAAAATTGAATTCAAAAATAATAATTTCCAGGGAGGTATTGAATCACGTATCTCATTAATTATGTGCGTGTTATCCGTTACACAAACGGGGTACTTATATTTGAAAAAAATTTCAAGTTCATAGTTGTGTTCTGTGAAATCCAAGTTCAGTGGAGGATCTAGACCGTAGTCAAGAGGGGGAGGGGGTTAACCGGGTAGAGATCTGGGGAGCATTTCAGTTTGAAAATCATACTGGCATACGACACACATTTTAAAAATATTATCTTCTCAATAAAATACATCAACTCATCAAATAGATAATCAAGAATTAAAAATATTAAATTGTAAGCAAATTTATTAATTGTTTAAAGTAGCAAAGTATGACTTTATCTCTTGAGAGTTCAGTGAGGGGCTATAGCCCACTTAGCCCAAACCCCCTCCAGATCCACCACTGTAAAAGTTAATTTTTTTTTTTCATTCTTGTGAATTTCACCGACATCCTTCTAGTATTTCGAGGGGGGAAATCCACAAACATACATCGAAGTGTTTAACGTTTAAGAGTATAGAATTCACTCATGAAAGCATACACGAGAGCGCGCATTATTGTCATGCACAACATATGAAATGCGTGTTGCGGTACATACATTTCTCGCACAGAATGAAACACAAGATAAGCATGCGCTAAACAGTCACGCGCGTAAAAAAGAATCATGTGTCTGACGCACAGCGATATGCAACCCACGCCGGATATACTCTTGCTGTTTCCTTTCCTGGCATTTCAAAATCAAGAATAATTTAATATATTACATGACGTTAATTGACATCTTCACAATATTCATCAAAATAATTATTAATTTTCGAACATTGCATTTTTTGTTTTCGTAAATCAAAGCAGGCACACGCTACAATGCACTGAGTTTTGGACGTGAGGTCCAAATGCAGAGTAATAAATAATAATAATACTCTGCAAGTGAGCAATGGTCGATGGTACATAAAGACGTACGAGAAAAGAAACATAGTAACATAATAAGAAGTTAAATAACAAATCAAAAGTCCAAATATCTGTAAAATACACACGATAAAAAATGGTTAGAATTGTACTAATTGTACAGAAGGTACCAAGAAAGAAATTACATTTCATGAACCAACTATCTACATTATGTTTAGATGTGTCATTTCAACCTCACAGCATCCGAACCATAAGATTCAAAGGTAGGGAGAAACCCTATCCTTCCGTTACGTTTTAATAAAAAAAAAATTATTACTTTTTTCTGTATTTGTGGTAAATGGTGACGTGTGCGATTTCTCGTGGAAAGTAAAAAGTAATAAAGATATAAACAACAAAAAATATGAAATATTGTTATATTTTGGCGCAGTACAGAAAAGAACGTAATGCCACGTGGGCATTGAACAGCGCGCCTCCTCCGAATGGGAATTAGACCACAGGAGTCGCGCAAGGCAAGAAGCACTCAGTCAGTCGGTCGAAAGTTCAAGAAGGAAGGAGGCGGTGCTGTGCAGTTGGGCGCCACTCTGTCCGTAGTCGCAGCCACTGAGTAAGCCACGTGGTCTCNCTTTTTTTTTTTTCTCTTCTATCTCCCTTATTTATTATATCCTTGATTATTCCTCTTTGCGTCACGTATTCATTATATTTTTCATATATAATTCGTCCATAGAAGGTCGTAAGTCTTTCATTATTTAATTAATTAGATTATATAATGGACGTTAATTGAAGTAGAATCATACCAATTAAATATTCTACTAGAAATATCTCAAATAGAAATATTTCCTTCCAACGGTAGTACGGCATAGGGGCGGGGGTGCCATTAATACTAGTTATTCGTAATCTCCCAATTTAGAGTGATTTTAATATCTACGATTTAAGTAATGTAAGTCAATAAATTCATCCTACTCGGAATTGCCAACGTTTCGACTTTTATGAAGTCATCCTCAGGGCTCTCCGCAACCATAATTATCCCTCGTATCAATAACCATAACTACAACTATTTATCACACAACGTTGTTATGGTGTACACAAGGTACATCCGTTTCACACGAATTGGTGCTATGTAGTCGATACGTCGGCAATATCTGAGAAGGACGTATTTATTGACCTACACTTAAGATAACATATACTTACCGACACACGTGGTCAAAAATTTCAATTCAGCTACGATTTATTTAAGGAATGATATATTGATGACAGAACCTATTGGTTTATAACTTATACTAACTCCGCCACAGCATTTGGACTCATGATCAGATCTGATGGGATGGTCGCTAGCTTGTTTTCGGAGAGGAAATTAGTGTCATACGCAGATTGTAACCGGTTACTTTTTATAATAAAAATTATTCATTTACTATTGAAACAAAATTAATATACAAGTTCTATCGTATAGCTCGTCTTGAGGTTCCTGCGTTTCCCCATATAACGAACCATCCGCAAAAAAAGAACTTCTTGGTAAAGCGGCGAGAGCTGAAGAGAAGTCTCGCGTGGATTTCTTAAACGTGAATGGTAAACAATGTAATCATTTACTCGTTTATGCACACAGGGAAGACAAGAGTGTGAAGGAAGCCAAGAAGAAGAAGAAGAATGCACAGATCCGTTCGCCAAATGACACAGCAGTGCAGGTCCCGAGACCTTTGCACGCAGCTATCAGAAGCATCGCGAGAAGGATGCGGTTGCGATAAAACGTATCTCCGTGAAGAATAAAGAAGACGGATGTTGAAAATGTCGCACCACTCTCAACGGTACGTCATCAAATAATGTTGATAAAATAGCATTCGAATAATCGGAAGACTTTTCTTTTAAATGGGGAAAGGGCGGATGGAGTCTTCACTACCCGGAAATCTTTTTCCAAAAGTTAAGAAAATTGACATTAAATAAATATGGATTTAATAAAACAATTTCATCATTTTTAGACTATTTTTTGAACACGGTTTTATATTCGGAGTATCAATTCATGCGTATTTATCAAATAATTTATAGTTCAAAAACAATTTCTAAAAGTTGGAAAGTTTTAAAAAAGAATAATGTTTAATAGTGAACGAACGCAGTGAAAAACTGCGTTTCAAACGTGGATCATCTCAACTCAGATAAAAGAAAGGAAAACCGAAGAAATACCCGGGTCGAGATGGGGCTACAGAGCTTACGTACACATTCTGAGAACAGAAGCACACATTAAAATAATTATTTAATTATTTTGGGTGGGTTTGAGATCGAAATTAAGAGGAAGGAAACAACAAAATCTCAAAGCCTTTGGATTTTATCTGAACTATATAAGTTAGGGATGTCATATCGAAAGGCTTGAAGAAATTCTTTCCTTCCTCCGAATTTAGATCTCACATGCAATCTTCGGGTACTCATATCCATAGGGATTTGTTTCTGTGTGTATCATGACAAAAGCTAACACAGACGAATTATTAAGGGAAGGACGGGGACGAATTATTAAGGGAAGGATCTCGAAAAAAATCAGTATAAATAATTAATTCCTATTGAAAGCAACAAGACGAACTAATAAAATCGACTCCATACACGACATAACTCGCTTTTATAGATTTCCATTCAAACATGTGTACATTAGCATAGGCTGCGATATTTTTCTAGTACTGCATCGAAATTCTGAGCCACTTATCGAATGGGAAATTATCTCCATAAAATCATAGCAAAAGAAAATAAATATTTTGTAATTGGAATAATGGTGTTTTATTAGTATAACAAATTAATGATGGAAATGTTTTATTAATGTTCTTATACAATGTGTAATAACATTGTACGATTCATGAATTATAGGAAAAACTTTTCTTCATGGGCCCCTTCCAAAATCAAATTCCTGGGAAGGGGGAATTGTGCCAGACTGCCCTTTTATGAGGCAAGAGCATTATCTCGTACAAAATGACAGAAGCACCGGAGCAGAAGGGTGACGGCGCAGAGCCGGCATGAGCGACGCTGTAGGCGGATGAGACCGGCGCTAACGGAACCTGTCTATCACCACCAACGCCTGAGCACACGGTCACCGCCGTCACAGGGCGACTGATGACGTATCAAAAGCACGTGTCAGCGTCCGGGAACGACGACGTGTCGATATGTCTAGATCCTCCTCTGACCACTTAAATACGATTTCGTCACTCCGGACACGAAAAATGTCGTGTTTCAACGAGATTGATTCATACGTAATCTCGCAAGGAATGACAACAGGATGTAGATATCTCAATTTGTGACTCACGAATATCGCAATTTCCACTTGAAAAATTGAAATAATGCGATTAAAGAACCACGCAAATACAGAAGAACAAAAATCGTACGTTTTTCACCTCTTGTCAGTTTAACTGTAATTTCTTGGGATAACGTCACAAATTAAAAAATATTATCTTCGAACTTTACACAAATTACAAGAAATACTAAAGTTACTTCTTTGTTCAAACATTTTTTTTACACTTGGCGTGTATTAAGACGTTATACTTTTATTGTAGCTTTATTGATGATATTTACATCAAAACGTTGGTATTTGCCAAGAGAATTTTAATTTTTTGAATTGATGATCCTATCCCAAGAAATTACACTTACATAAAAATAGTTTTTAAGTTAATATTCCTAAACACACAGAAGGAATTAACAATGCAAGAACCCTACCGATATTTTGAAAATCTCCATTACATAAATCAAACGAAGGATCAAAATAAGGTAACAGAATCGAAATATATTCAGGATGTCTTCGGAAAATCGCAGAATAGAATCCTCGTTATAACTACGGAAGACATTCAGGATTGCATGTGAACGAAAATCTCTCTTCCTTTCGACATACAAAGAAAGATCCTTCCTCCGGATTCGAAAGTTCCAGATGAAATCCTCCTCAATATGTCTTCCTTTTTACCTTTCGCACGCTGAGAAGTCAAGATATCCGGTGACTGTTAATCCTTCATCGAATGAACGTATTGAAGACGAACCCATGTGAAATCGAATACTCGGTTGAAGCGAATAGTAATCAACCTCCCTCTTCTCATTAACAATTAGTTCTTACGAACGAAAATTATGATACATTGGGCTTTTCCCAATATTATCATAAACAACGTATCATAGTTCACGGAAATCCAAATTATTTTTCTCGAAGAAAATTCCACTAATTCTGGAAGGATATTGAAGTATAATCGAATACACAAGGAACTCAATTGAAGTTAACTATAAACTTACTTTAATGCAGTATCTTGATTCCAATACAAGCAAATATTTAACAGCAGTTATATGTGTGCAAGCAAGGAATGCAAATTTATAATATACTGCGAAAATCCTAATTTGCTATTGTATGTTAAAAGACCATTTTGAAAGTTTCGTGATAGACAAGTTTAATATGAAGTCGTTCAATGTCATCGTATTGGGATAGTTTAGACATCTCATTATTATTTTCAATATTTGATTAACACAAAACTGTCTTCAGGGGAGGAGGAATAATAAAGCAGGATATAAAATATAAATAAACACAGCCGTAAATAAGGATGTTTTAATTTCGAAACTACACATGAAAAACGAGTTTTGGAAGGTCAGAGTTAATGAAGAAATGGGGGTCAAGGACCCAACCTCTTTTCATGACGTACGCTTCAGAGAACCCAGCAGAAAACAACAGCAATATATACTGAGAGAAACATAAGAAAAACTCACTTTTCAGGAGCACCACACTATTTGCGATGGTCATGAAGAATTGAATACAAAAACATATCTAACTTGAAGGATTCATTTTAAAATGTTCACAACATACAAGGAGTACCCCGCAACATGTACTCACAAGAGCATTCAAACTTCTGTACAGAACGACTCAAATGTTCCAGTGTACACAAAAACTTTTCCAGCAACAAATAATTACGAGGTAATTCATATCAAAGCATATTTACGGGAGCTATACACAATTGAAGCGGTTAATTCCAAAATTCACAATATCCAAGTTCATAGAAATGTCTTAAATTGCGGTGCACCTCACCGCCAGGTAACAGATTAATTATGTTATGTTGAATGAAAATGGGAGACGGGACCGAGATTCGAACTCGGGATTTTGAGCTTAACGCGCTCATGCGCTTACCAACTGCGCCATCCCGTTCGCCTCCCGATCCATTAACATTCAACACTAGGCCGGGAGGCGAACGAGATGGCGCAGTTGGTAAGCGCATGAGCGCGTTAAGCTCAAAATCCCGAGTTCGAATCTCGGTCCCGTCTCCCATTTTCATTCAACATAACATAATTAATATCCAAGTTATCTAAAAAAGGTATTGGCAGTGTGACCATCCGTAGTGAGCAGTCATACGCATGGTCACAGTACCTCAAGATTCTTCAGAAAAGGGGATATCTGGTTGTGTACTGATATCTTTTATTTAAAATTTTAAACCTTGTTTTAAAAATTAGCGCAAGGTGAGTTGAGAAGATAAAGATCGTTTTGTAATGACAGATGAAAGTGGTTGACATGACCTAAACAGCCTCATCACATTGTCATGTAAGTTAGAGAATGACGCAACCCGAAAATAGTTCTGAAAATTCTACTACAATTAACGTCCACATAATCTAATTAATTACTTATTATTTGATCACCTGACGACGGCTTAAAACGAAGTCGAAACGTTGTGAGCTCTTCACAAAATAAATAAATGATATACATATATTATTCGTCCATAATAGGTCGTAAGTCTGTATTTATTTATAGTACTGCAAACATCTGGAATACATCAGTTTATTGTCGTCCACGTGGTCATATGCAGTTTGTACTGCTTTTTTGATATTTTATTATCTTCTAATCCATTTTTGAACATTTAATAACAGGATGGAAATTTTTTAAAAGATATCAATTCACAAAGAGATGTCTCCTTTTATGAAATATTCAATAGCACCAATANAAATATTTCCGTGACATTTTTGTCATAGGAGTTAATTGAAATCTACCGTAATCAAACGGGTGGGGGATGGGGGAGATCGGGGAGCATTTTTGTTTTAAAATTATGGATTTACAACACAAATGTTATAAATATTACCTTTAAATGCATCAAAAGAATATTTAACAATCTGGTATTATTAATAACAATTTTTAATCTGGTAAACATTTTACAAAGTACGCCATTTATAAACTTCAATTTTATCTGTTAAGAATTCAGTCCCCAACCCCCGCAGATCCGCCGCTGAACATAAGAATAGAATGAAGAAGGAATTTGCAGGATTTCAGCCATTCTTCACGGTGGAACATTTCCATCCTGCGTAGTTTTTTCTTTTCCTTTTTGACGCAGTAACCGCTACAGTTTCTAGGGAACAGGAAACAACACACTTCACACAGGTCATGAGAACGTAATGGCGCCGCTGGAACAAATGAGGCTGTTTCCGTGTTTGCCGAAAGTTTGCGTAACTTAATGCAACATTATTTCTCAAATGATGCTTTTGGCAACACCATAAAATACTTTACGGCGCAGGGTTTTTTTTGAAAGAAAACGAACCCGAGAGACAAATGGCGCATCCCATGTAACAGTTCTATATATCCCAGTAATATATTCTACCACACCTCGGTTGTTGATACATCATGGGGGATGTGACCCAGTTTCCACCGGATCAGGCCAGGTGGAAGTTGTGTTCGGACTTGAGAGTCGAGGCGGGTGGTGCAGTGGATAGCACACCTGCGGCCATAGCAGGATGTCCCGGGTTCGAGTCCCGGTCCGTCGCAAATTTCACCTGGCTGTTGATGTTGCAAACACTTCTCGACGAGTAGGTACTCGGAAGTTGTGACAGGCAGATATCCGAAAAGTTGAGATACCCGGTTCATTTTGGGACAACAACGAGAAGCCCCCTGGTGACTCAGAAGGGGAGGTCTAGATTTCTTGCTCGACACCTAGACACCCCGGGTTCAATTCTCGGCGGAGCCAGAAAAAAAAGTAGCTCTTCACTTGAATGTCACAGTTGATAAAGCAGTGACTATTGAAAAGCCAACCCTCCTCCTTCTATCCACCTACTACTACTATTAGTAAAACTAACTCTTACTATTACTAACAACTCATACTAAACCCCGACGTGGATCAAGTTGTGGGTAAACCCATCACACCGGCCCACCTTCTAACGAAACCTACCACCCACTTCCTACCTCCTATCACCACATGTAGATAAGCTTCAATAGCACGCAACATTTTTCATATACTAACCATGCTAAAGGACAAGTAAAAAAAATTCCTTTCTGTCCTTTTCCTTCACAAAACTCTGAACATAATAAAATGCCGTCTTTTATCTCGTCTCTTTTACAATTTCTGTCCAGTGGACACTCGGTCCTTCTTTCAAGGCACAAAGTCTTTTAACGCCCAAACACTAGATCCATTCATTGCCGTATTCCTTCTCCATGAAGGTGACCAGATAGTGGAACAAAAGCCATAACAGCATCAGGCGTATTAAAACTAATTATGATCTTAATTATTTTACAGTTGCATTAACATGAAAACCAAAGAGGAGAGATGATTGAATTCTGTGTCTTCTGCTAACATCTTTTACTTTCCAGTTTTGCTTTGTGTATTAGGTTGAATATATTACTAAATGAAAATGTATTTCCAACATTAAGAGTAAGAAAAGGAATAACCCTTAACATCACCTCCAAAATGCATCATCAAAATTATTATAAAATGATTACATAGAATTTAATTTTTGTGACAAATGTTTCAGAAATTTTAAAATATAACGTATGTATATGCTGTAACTGCACCGTGACAAGGTAGATCCTGAATCGAGTGTACTGAATCATACTGAAAGAATTAAAATACTTGGAATAAAGGAAAATAATAAACGTCTTATTGAAAGCGGGAAGAGAAACTGTCCAGCTATCGTTAAGGTAAAGAACCGGAACTCCTTCGAATAAAGGGGATTTATGCTTCGTACGCTCTTTGAAGATAAAGTGGAATCAGGTCTCGTGTAAATGACATGATGAAATCTTTGAAACAACGAAACAAGAAAAAGACATGGAGACGAAGAAGAAGAAGAAAACGCACGCACGCCACGCAAGTAACCTTTTTCTTTTGTTTCACGTTGCAACTGATATATCACAAATCCCGAAAAGATCAGAACAGAAGAAGAGCTATAATGGCTCCAGACCTAAACTGCCTAGCCAACAGCATACTGGTCACACCAACATACAAAAGATTTAAGCCCTTAATTTCAGTTATTCATTCTCCAATATGCAATCTTGTCATAACAATTATAACTAATAACAATTATTAATCTGGTAACACTTTTACAAAGTATGCCATTTATCAACTTCAATTTTATCTGGTAAGAGTTCAGGTCCAAAGGGGGTGGAGGGGGACGGCTACAGCCCCCCTTAGCCTTTCCCCTTAGATCCGCCACTATTCACTCGTGTAATTTTTCCACCTACAAACAATTCACCGATTGTTCATATATTGAACAAATTGCGCATAAAGAGTTATGAAAAAAATATTTTTTTTGCCAAAGACGTAAAATTTGTCCATTATACTCAGGCATTACATAATGTGTAACACTATAAAACTCTGCCCGAGCCGCTATCACGACCCGTGATATCCCGAGGGCCACGAAATCGTCGTGAGACGGCGACCAAGCCTTCAGGCAGCAGCTCTCGAGTCTTTCGGTGAACAAGTGCCTCGTAGCCTCTGCTTTTAGCCTTCGCACTATCTCCTCGTCCCGGGTCAAGGAGGAGAAGCCAAAGGGTGGGGAAGTAGAGACAAGGACCGCTGCTGCGTTGAGGGCCGTCACGTCCTCAGAGGACACCGCCGAGGGCTTGAGAGCGCTCCACGAGGTACTGCCTTAACAGGCCGCAACGTCTCCCTCGCGCTTACCACGCGGAAATCTCTCTCACCTTAGCACCCGAGCGCCGCAGTTGAAGAGGTCCGTGCTCTCCAATAGATTTCCTCGGGGTTTAGGGACGGAACTTTGACTTCGTTTGCACACAGAACACGATTTTCAAAAACCAAGTCCCGAAAGTAGGAGGACCACATTTGATAAAATAAAATGGGGCGTAGCAACACTGGGCGAACAGAATGAGATGTGAAATCCAAATTCAGAGGAAGGAAAGGATTTATTTCCCAACTTTACGGATGAGGTGTCATTTCGCAAGGTTAGGAGAAATCCTCTCCTCCCTCAGAATTTGGATCTCACTTCCAATACTCTCATACTTTCGTGCATGCTCCAGTAAAAATTGCCATAGGGGTGGACATCTGTTATCGCCAAACGGCCATTGGTGGCCACTTGAAATGAATGACCATCAATGGCCCGGCCATTGGTGGCCACAAAATGATCATTTTCTTAACAAATGTTGACAGATGACCACTCGATGGCCATTTTTACTAAAGCGCCGTGGTCTGAGACATAATTTGACAATACCACTCAGGTCACCAATATAGACTCAAGTCTCCTCAGACCTCTCCCTAATCGTACGCCATGCTGGTCACCGTCCCATGAAGTAATGGAATTCTCCACGTTCGGAACTGCGTACTTCAAAATAAATGCGTACGATGGAAGTCAGAAGGGGAAAAGGGGAAACCCCACACAAGCAAGGGCAATACAACCCCTCTGGTGGCTCAGAGGCTAGAATGTTTGCTCGCCACCAAGTCACTCCGGGTTCAATTCTCGGTAGGAATAGAAAATTTATCTAACTTTTTCACTTCAATGTTTCATTCAAATAGCTGTGACTACCGATAACCAAACCAACCCTCCTCCTTCTATGCATCTCCTACTACTCCTAGTATCACTAACTTCTCCTCGTAATGCCTCCATGTGGGTCAAGTTGTTGGTAAACCCGGTTAACTAGCCCACCCACGAACAATAGTCCTTCCACCCACCTCCTACCTCCTATCGCCACATGTAGATAAGCTTAAATAGCACGCTCCATTTCCCATTTACAAATATTACAAGAAAAAGGCAAGTAAATGGCATTTAGAACAGTTATCCAGAAAATCAAAGAAGAACCTACTATTTCATTTTCTCATTTAAATAAAAGTAATGAATGTTATAAAACACGTCAGCCGTCAGTAGCTTCCATGGGAGGCAGTTTAACCTTACAATAATTGCAAATCAATTTCAATCTTAAAACTAGTTATAGAAGAAATGGTACATGCGAGATAACGATCCCGTCCGATTTTTACAAAAAAGTTACCTTATAGAAATATGATATAGCGCAGATCATGAATTTAAGAAAGATGAGAGAAATGATGTTGGCCGGTGCGGTGAAGAGGGAACGTATACGTGAGAGAGAGGTCAGTGCTCTGCAGTCGTTGTCCGCTCCAACTGAGCACATCCTCCACCCACGCATATGTTATGCTTTCCTTGGAAAGGCCACACACTTCTGCTTTCATCACTTTCAATCTCTTCTCATTGTTGCCACAAAAAAGTCATGGAGATACACATGAAACAAATGAAGGATACGAAACAAAACAATGGGAATCCATGCACAGTTAACATGTGAAGATCAATCCCAGGCTGGTCTTTGGGAGGATTATGATACAAGAAAAAGTTCTAGTAAGACAGTCCCATACTCTTTGACACAAGTGAAATTATAATTATTTTTACAATTCTAGGATTACATTAAAACCGAAAAACAGAAACAAGACAGTCCATTAATTCTTATTTATAAAATAACATTTTGAGCAGTCTCTCAAGGAAGTAAAATTATTTTACCAAAAGACAAATGTAAATGATAATAAAATAAATGTTTTTTTATTGCTCACCTACATACTTGATCTTAGAATTAGTCCCTTGCTTGAGTCCGGAGAGTAAACTAGTTCGTTGTCCTTCACGCAATTTTCCGCATTGTTGTGTAACATATTAACAGCATTGTTATACGAATAAAATACTTAAAATTGCTTCCATACGAAATTCTACTTCGTGCACGTGACACAACGAAATCTGAAATGGAACATCCAAGTGACCGTGATTGCGTGAATGATGACACCCATTATCCGTCTCCAAGGGGCCGTAGCGCCGGAGGCGCCTCCGGGGCTTTCCCTTCCGTCGGGAACCGATTCCCGCTCGAGAGGACTCGTTCATCGTCCGCTCTCCATCACTTGTCATCGTGACTCCACTTTTCCCAGGAGTTCTTTCGAGACGACTTCAACGAAAGACAAGCGTAGTGCACCCCAATGATGAAACCCCGTTTTATGAGACTTCTTTTCTTATAACAAAATTTTCTGTTTCAAAAAGAATACAAGCCGAAAATGACCACAACAAATGTTCTGGGGAACTGCTGATCACGTGTTGGCGAACGCTGATTTGGTACAGCAGAACCCCTCTTAACCGGTCTCGTCGGGAACGAGACCCGGCCGGTTAATCCGATTAACGTATGATCCGAGGTCGGATGACAGGGGTTCTACAGTATTCCACTCATTTCAACAATTAGTATGAAAATATTCGATATGAGCCTTCATTAATGTAACACGTTTTTAGCTATAAATTAGCGATAAACGTTAAAACACTATTTCTAGTTTTATTTGAACTTGCCATTTCTCATCAAAATCCAATACCATCGCTGCGTTGCGTAAAACGCAGTGTGGACATCCCTACGTATTTAAATGAGATTGATTTAATCTATGAGACCTGCCCAAGAGTTCATTGGTCAAGTTCATAGTGATTGGAGAAAATCTTTTTTAAAAAATTGAAAGCATTCGATGAAAGTTGGTTCAGAACTATTAGAATTAGTTTTTTTTCTCCCTCTTTTCATCGCCCGTTAATATAGTAACTTACGTGAACATGAGAGTGTATGACCGCACGAAGTGCATGGTCCCCGATTCGATTCCCAGAGAGAGCACAAATTCAAGGTGTCTAATGAAATTAGTCACGAGAAACAGAAAGCGACACAAACTGGTAAAAAACAGACTACACGGTGTCTGAGAATAACGCGGTAACTACGTCTCTCGCTCAGCGCTACGAAGGTCACGTGAGAAGCTTTCGCTTTTCAGTAATCTCCAGTATTCCTTCTTATACTCAAAATCATGAAAAATTTACTTAGAGAAAATGAAACCTAAGGAAAAAAGAATCATAAACGGGAACTAAGCACTTTGTTTATTAGTTAATTGAAAAGTGGAAGTAGTAATTTAGTTTATAGTCCTCAACATGATCATTGGCAGTTTGCAACTGCTCCCTTGACAATAAATTATTTATTAACTTTTTTATTTATTGCCAGTCTAACTGACTTGAAGTTGGTACAGTCAACGCTCTTACTTCGCCATCGTCCACACGAGTAATGATAAGCGTACCTCGCGTTATGTTGGCAGTATTTTCCGATTCCCTGAAACTTAAACCGATCGCCAACACCGGACATCGATTCAATTCATTTGCTCCTGTGACGCTATTCTGTTCTTTCTGCATCGCGCGTGTGGAACGAATATTACCTAGAATCTTAGTACTGTTTATATGCTGTACAAAAAAAACGATGTAAAAAAATGTATTGAATTTATCGCTTTGTTTGTACTCTTTATATTTATTCTGATATTACTCAAATTCGTCAAGTTGGCAATTCGTGTTAGGCAGCCATATTGTATTATTATCCGCATTATAACGGAAGAAATGAACGTCGTGAATATTTTGTATACCATTATGCAGTGATTCATTAAACAGCAGAGTCTTCAAAAGGAAAATTGCATACTCAAATACATATTGCATATACAAATACGTATCAAGGAGTACATAAACGATATCCATGGGTCTTTTCAGGAGTCAGAAGTTCGATTTTAGAGAGTTCACAGGACTAGTTCAAATGTTTAGGTTGTATTTAGCTTTAAATTTCCTTACATTCTTTATCACTAAAATATTACCGGTAAGTCACATTACCCGAAAATTGATTTAACACCAAAAAAATCGTAAAATTAATTCGATGCAATCTAAACATCTTTATTTCCATTAATTGGATGAAATATATACTAGTTGGCATAATCGCGATTGATTGCCTATTTCTATACTCAAAGTCACTATACTTTGCCTAAAATTATTCAATATGGCTGCCTTAAACTAATTGCCAACATCTACGAAACAAATCCTTGAAAGTAATTCGCGGGCAGGCAGCGGTCGACATGTCATATCAGCTGATGATGTGAGGTTAATGCGTCCCGCTACAACTTGCTAGAAAAATTTCAGTAAGAACGTGGTCACGAACAACTTAAGTAATATCCAAATAAATATGAATAGTAGTCACAAATCAACTATTTGCTGTAAAGAAATAAAAGTTAATAACACAACAAACAAAGACAAGGTAATATTCGTTTCACACGCTCGACGCAGAAAGTACAGACCAGTGCCACAAGAACAAGAGAATTGAATTGGTGCCCGTTGTCGGCAGTGGATTCAAGTTCGAATGTCTTGCCAACAGAACACGGGATACCCGTATCATTACTCTTATGGACCATGGCGAAGTAAAAGCGTTGGCTACATTGAGTACAGGATCTATATCAACATTAATCTAGTTAGACTGACAATAAATAAATATATAAATAATTTATTGTCAATTGAGCTGTTAAAAACTGCGTATGACGTTGAGGACAATAAAGTAATTTACTGAGACTAATATACAATAAACCAATAAACACATTGCGTTTCTGTTCATGATTTTTTTTCCTGAAGTTGAGTTTCTCGATGCAAAGTAAGATGGCTTTGAGTATACTCAACTCAGATGTCAGGTTACGACCGCCAGTGAAAGTGTTCATTGTTGCATGCGTTCGTTCAAACTCTTCCTTCACATATTCTTCTCCACACAGCAATCTCCCACTCGCTCCCAAAGAATCTTTATCAATCTTCCATCACATTCTCTTCAACACAACATGTCTCATACGTTTGCATTCATACCACATTCATCGGTAAAACACTTCCACTCCTATTCTCTCCGAATGATTCACATATCCACCGCTGTACAGAATTTGCATGACCTCTCGACAAGACATGAGCTACACACAGAATGAACCAAACTTACATTGCATATTTATGAATATCTGAAACGTAATATCTGAAACGTATCGTAATATCTGAAACGCCTTTTCACGAGTGCGTTTTAAGCCACTTTCTTCATTAATGTTCTGCTTCCGGAGACGGTTTTGTGAAAGCGCCTCGTCTAAGTGCATCAGCTGAAGCCGACGACATCAACCTCTCTCCCCCTCCCCCTTCGGGGGGACAGAAATCCGATTACGCGCGTCGGATGGATTTTGAGGGGAGAAAAATGGAATTCCACAAGGTTCCTCCCTTAAAGTGGAGCGACAACTACTTTCACCCCATTCATCACGAAATACGCTTTGCATGGTCAAGGAAATGTGCTTACACGTAGGTCAGAAGATATCTGAAAGCGAGCCTAAAAATAAAACTTGAATATTTATTTAAAATGGGGCCAATACTCACAAAAACTAAATAATTTACATTCTGAAAATTAAATGCGCGGATATGAATACGAAAGATACACAATATCCTTCACTTATTTTATGTTGCATAGGAATTATGAGTCATGTTCTGTTGCTTTCATGGAGTTCTCCAACATTGGTCTACGCTTCCGGGCCATCGAATTTCCTCTCCGTAATCCGGGGAGATGGGCGTGCTCCACTATCTAACCTTGTTAGATGACCCATCTTCCAAGAAAACATTTGGAATCATCCCATATTTTTAATGTGCGTCTATCGTGTCTGAAAGATATAGACTTAAAAATAATCTATCAATTAAAACAGTAGGAAAATGTGCAGGAGACAAGAAGCTCATTTACTTTCACGGATGCAAGAAAGGAGCAATGCCACAATACATTGGGATAAAACTGGAGAAACACCCGGGTGGGGATAGGGTTGCAGAGGCAATTAAAACCACCGCACACGATACAGGTAAAATTATTAGTATTATAAAGTAGACAATAACAAGCAAACATTACAACATATGATGTGAGTGACACAATTCAGATTCTTAGAAACACAACGAACTTTTCCGCATGAATCCAATGTGAAACTCTCCTTTGCACCTCTCGAGAAAAAGTTTTGATCGTAGTGATTCTCGAAGCAAAACAATTTCTTGCGAACGCTACCTCGTCAGAGTTGACACGCCTCGNAAAAAAAAAAAAAAAAAAAAAAAAAAAACCCAAGAGGTCACGGAGAAGTGCGTCGCTAAACGTACAGTCAGCTCAAGCCGCTACTCCCGTTTTCTACGAAGAACTTTCGTCCCTTCTTTTGTTTCAAAACAAAGAACGCCTCAAAACACCCCCCCTCCGGAAACGAATCCCGTCTCCACCCCCACCCCCCACCGAGGTGCTTGTCTCTTTCCGGTTCGTACCCCTCGCAGCATCGATGAATTTCCAAGTAGACGACTACAACCTCATTTCTCCAGAAACAATCAACCTGCGCTAACGAACTTCCTCAACGCACGAACAGAAGTACGTCCGCTCATTTGCCTCTCACACTGACTCCAATACACCATTCGCATGCTTCCTAGTCACTCCGGGTTCAATTCCCGGCGGGGTCAGAAAAAAATTGTAGCCATTCACTTTTTATATCTCTGTTCATATATAGCTGCGATTACTGAAAAGCGAACCCTCTTTCTTCTATTCACCTCCCTACTTCTAGTATCACTAACTACTCCTACTAAACCCCCCCTCCACGTGGGCCAAGTTGTTGGTAAACCCAGCTAACCGGCCCACCTATACTAATACCATTCTACCCTCCTACCTCCTATCGCTCCATCTACATAAGCTTCAACAGCACGCTACATTTCCCATTTACAAATGTATATAAAAAACTTAATTATATAGAACTCCACGTAAAAAGTGGGAAGGATGGTAGAGCACATTAATAGGAGAAAAAAAATCATTATAGTTCACACGTCCGGAAATGTCACTCGAAGGAGGCAAAGACAAAAAGGTATGTAAAGCGTTGTATTATGCAAATGAAAGTGTTCAAAGATCAAGAGCAAACTACAACACATGTTCAAAGATCTGACCATTAACAATCATTCAGGTCTAGCACCTACGTAGCCAGAAATGACGAATATGTTCTTCCTGAAATCTCACGAATCCACGCGACTCCAGGTAGGACATACTCGCCACTCCTATTTTTGTTCCTATTACGATAATCATATCCGTCAACCCCCCCCCCCCCAACAAAATGTTTTAAATGATAGTTTGAACCATTCTCTATCCAGTGGCGATGAATATTAATACCATTAAAGCTCAAAATTTTGAATTATTTGACTTTGAAATTACTATGGGCTTATACGGAGAAAGATTCGCTGGCTTCTTTTTTCTTTCGATTTCCTGGCTAAAGTACCAACTAAACAAAGCAAACAAAATCTACTATAACATAGCAAACGGAAATAGGAACAAAGCAATGACGTTAAGATTTTCATACCTTAAGGGATGTTTACAAGAATAATTCACCAATAACTGCGGAAAATACTGTTCTAATGGAAGTGGCAGTCGCATCACATGACTGAAGACAATGCAACACTTGTCAAAGAAAAAGTGAAACGACAGTCTGAATTTATTATCGTTTTAAAAATAAAAAAAAAATTGCCCTCTTCTAACAGTAAAAACCAATAGAGAGAATTAATGTTTAAATAGAACTGCTATCGTGAATATTTCCAAGTTTCATGAATAGTTGGCCACTTGACTTCAGTCAACGCGGATATAATTCCTTAATGTGCTGTATCATCCCGACAACTTTTTACGTGGGGTCGTGGGACATTCTGTACATAGAGTCGAAACAGCCCATTTTAATCATCAAAACGCCCCTAAAATGCGGTCGAACTCAACGCCAAGTTCGCCAAATCTATTCGAATCATTTGACATCGTGTGAAGTGAACGAGAATTGTATATTTTGGACGTCATTGAGTTACCTCGAAATGCATGTTTTTGCGGCCAGCTGCCTCCCCTATTATTATTATTATTTCTTTGACATCACACTGTCATCAGTGACTGCAGTACGTGCTAACACCGAGTTCACACCGTAAACCTAAGGTGTTTCTGCATTTTTCATATCACTTTCCGCACGATATGCGCTGTACTCAACAACACTGACTTCTGCATCCGAAGGAGGTTATGTCTGCCAGGTACAAGCTTTATGGCCTCGCGATACTAAGCCAATCGCTCCTATGATAATCGGATTTCATACGCCACATTCTCTGCACCTCTATCTATAGATCTTTGTATATTATTAGCTTCTGGGCTTCTTTTTGCATTATTATTATTATTATTTTGAATTTAAAAAATTCTAAAACTGATAACAAAAAAGTACGCTTTTGTACAAGGTGGTTGTCTTAAAGAAATATAATTCTCACATCCCGGTTCTGTAAATAAAACCAAGCTTTAACCAAATGAACAGCAGAACATATTCTTCAAACAATTTGTCTACACAGAGAGAATAAGTTGGGCTGTGAGTTCGAAATTCAGATGAAGGAAAGGATTTCTCCAAATCTTGGAATGTGACATATGTGATTAGACCTTTGAATGTGAACTAGGTGATAGGGGTAACAAATTTTGAATTTGGATATCATATCCATTGCTAGGGTACTCACATCCATAGTATTTTCTCAATTTTATGTAGCAAATAAATTTTACCAATTATAAAATAATTTATACAATCATTTTAAATGTCTGAGAGCTATGATTATATTTCAAGATCATGCCGCGAGCTCCACTCAGCCCAGATAAGAGTGGGTTTAGCACCACTGCTCTAATTACATACTGTATACACATACTTCATGTTATGAAACACTCTAGAAATGATTTTAGGTGAGTCACGTTCTTCAAACGGACAAGAAGCGTACAAACTGTTCAAGGATGAACGTCGATAAGAAGCATTATGAAGATAACAGATTATCAAAATCAAATACGATAAGAGGAAGATTTAAATAAAACTTCGAAGAGAAATTCACTCAATAAATATGCTGCTCGAGATTTAATGCGTAACACAAATCTGGAACATAACGATAATAAAGGTAGGCGTTTTAAGGAGTTTACACGTATTCAGAGATAAAAGCGGGCAAAATATAACTACCATTTCTAGTCGCCTTGATCGATTAGCGAGGCTATCTGAAAGTATTATTAGAAACGTTTTCTTTCACTTCAATCTACAACATTCCTGCTTACGATCCACAGGATTTTATTATAACTTAGACACAATGCGTAATCTTAATATCTTAAAAATTTGCGTATAATTAATTAATTTGTCGTCGAAACGTGTCATACTGCAATTGTGCATTCAAAATTTCTTTATTAAATTGACATTTTGTGAAAAAACGTCACAAATGTCTGCTTAATTCGGTCACTTTAAATTTATTTATTATAATTGAATTAACATTTAGAATCCTTGTTATAATGATAATAGTGCTTAATTTTGTTACCGTGCAATCCTTATTAACAAATGAAGTTTCTCCATCTATTATTTTACAATAGTACTTGTACTCGTAAAAAGTGATCAGAGAGATTTAAAATTTAGAATTAAGTGATCTATGAGGTCCAAAAGATCGGCGACGACTGGTATTTGAATTTTGAGGATCACCTTTGAAAACCCCGTTCCGTCCATGCCGCCGTAACATGGACGACTTTTAATCTCGATTAACGCACGCACGCACGCACGCACGCACCGAGTGACTTCTGAATCCATTCTCTCGTCATCGGCGGCGTCGACGACGACTAAGGGAAGGCCACGTGATAGAAGGTTGCGGTAGCCCGGAGACACAAATAATGGGTTTCCAAAAGAGCCGCCAGCGGCGGCAGCGCAAGGTACGTTCTTTTTTACAATCGTTTTAACATGTATTTTTTTGTTTGATTAATGTTGTACATAGGCGATTCAAATTAAGTAAAAGATTAGCACTGGTGTAATTTTTTCCGTCACTTTCTAGATCATCCAGATCATTTTTATTACTATAATATAATGTTTAACAACGATTTTTGCTCTATATCCTAGTTTTACAGACATATTCGTAAAAGTAGATTACGTTATTTAATTAACACAATATATTTTTCTTTGATAGTTGGATAGTTGATAAAACAAAATTAATTATTACGAGTACCGCATCGGAATTAGTTGTGATGATCCGAAGATCGAGTGCCTTAACACAAATCACCCAGGTTTTTTTGTTTCTTTATTATACTTTTCACTCTTACTTTTTGTAAATATTGTCACCCAGAACAAGTAAAAAGTGTTCTCTCTACAGAATATTGCTTTATTGTTTATTTTGATTTGCCACCGGATTTTCGACTATATGGACTACAGCCGGTTCCCGATAGTCCGGATATATCAAGATTTTAAGTATTACAATTAGACATATAAATGTAAAATACATAAAAGGCATATTTAAAAACTGTATCGGTGACAGGGGCAGCTCTCTCTCACCTGTCAAGAACAACATTTCGAAAAAGGAACGTATTACGCTTATCTTATCATGGTTGCGAAGAACAACCAACACAACAGCAAGTGTTCATATCATGATTACGTGTTGTGACAAATATCATTCTTGCTTATAATCCAATCAACCTATTGATAATACGACGAACACATGACACGCACATGCCGGCAAGTGCCTCATGATTATGACATCAGATTTATATGAAAGTTTTGAGCTTTCAAATCAAACAGAACGGTGTGGACTACAGTTCAAACGTAAATACGATGATAGACCAAGTAATCTACGCATTTTGAACAAATTTTACCAATGTTTTCTTTTTTTGCCATTTTTTTTTTGGAAACACGTGAAGATGCGTAGAAACACTTTAAAAATGAGTTTTGATGAAGTAACATTTTCGTTTACCGTTCAATCGGATCATCATTTTCATGTGCGTTGTGAGGAACATCCGTCCGACAGGCGGACACTGAGAATGACTTATCTGAGAATTGCAATGATTTGGCTGGTCTAAAGACACCGTGAAGATCAGAAACGGAGGAAACTCACGTCATAATACACTGATATCAATCAACTAAAATTCGAACTATACCGTATTAAAAGTCAACGACATGGTATTTCGAAAATCAAAGAACGTTTTGTTTCTAAAAATTAGTGTCAAAATTTTGAGACAGGAAAATTCATTTCCAAAAAGTTTTCTAGATCCCAGTACGCCCTCAATCGAATTTCCACGATACCAGCAGCTGCCTCATAATGAGGGTTCCCGTCATTAAATAATTTCTTGCAATATATATTCACGATTTTTCAAATAAACACGAAGCCGTTCAAAAGTAACATATCTAACTATATGGATTATTCCACAGTCATGGGGAAATATACATCCAAAACGCCCTAGCCTTTAGGATTAGATTTTTTCAATAGTTGTATTTTTTACTAGTACAAAATATTTATACAAATGAATTAGGTCATTTAACACTATAATTAGATTCAATGTGCACGACACAGATAATTTATTTACGACTATTTTCTCACTCCTTTGTCATTTCATGTCCCACTCCGTAATTTTTTGAAATTCACGTCTGTCAAGGTAAAGATGCTCTTACGGGAGCGATGTGATGGAAACCCTGTGAGTTCCCGCCGAAACCAATGTAACCCGCTTCATTGCTCAATAACCTTAGTTGTTTTGTGTACAACACTTTGGATCTGTTAAAACGTGAAGTAATTTTTCATGAACCTCACTCCTTTGTCTCCCACAGATTTCCGTAGAACCACCCATGTCAATCTCATGAAACCATAACAGTACCCAGTAACACATCTAACCACACCAATCTCATCTTATAGTTAAACACAACTGAAACGCCTTTACAATGAAATCAACGTCATCAAAAGACAATTGTAGCAGGTGTTAGTACTAATTGCAATAAATCACTTTCAAATAACGATGTCACTTCTAAAAGGTTGACATCATTCGTTTCATTCATTCAAACAATGATCGACAGAAAGCTTTCCCAATCTAAACAACAGACTACTGAACGAAAGGTGAGATACATCACATTCCTCCATATGATACACAAACACGGCATGTCAAAACACAACAAAAGAATGTGCAGATGAAACATCGGACGACCTTGTGCGAAACTTTGATGGCTACAAATACGTGCGTGGAAAAACAGGAAGCGCATGCAACTTGTAGAAGCACAAATGCAAAAGTTGGTAGAGCTCTTAATGACGCAACTACCGCGAATTATCTAAGCTTTCTGGTCTGAACTGGTCTTTGATACTCCGTTATCTTATCAATAAAAGCGATATAAAATGTTCATTGTGAGGGACACACGAAAATAACAGTTCACTAACAACTGAAAGCAACAAAACAATGAAAGTCACATTGCATAGATTTCATACAAACGAAACACACACGGTGAACGAAAGAATGACCAAAGCAATGCTGTCCAAAAGCAATGGCGCCCTTGATCTACCCACGTACAGGAATACAAACTTAAATAAATTCGATAAATTTGAAGGGAAAAAAAATTCGTTCTAACTATTAAAATTTCACACTTACAAGATGCGCTAATAACAGCCTGTTTCACTTACACCTCAAATTTTCACCAATTCATCGCGAACATGCCGAGTCAGATTTCACAGTAATATAAGTACAGCAAATGTTATAAAATAAATATCTCCATTTAGTTTATTCTTATAATTATAAATTGTATTATTGTTATGGTTATTTTAATTATTGTCAAACGGTGCCCGCACTCCCACATCTATGAGGCAGATACAAAAAACATTGGACAGGGCTGGGCTTAAGGAATCCCCTCATTTAAGGTCTTGAAAGCGGAATTTTCGAAGTAGTTCAATGCACGATAAAATAGAATTACTTATACTTCCAGTAGATAAAGGATATCGGTCATTCCCTGACAAATATTTCCGCATTATTCTCCACAATGCATTGAAAACGCGTTAAACGAAATACTGATAGAGGAATGTAATGATTACGATAAAAAATAATCCCATTACGTACAAAAACTGAAGAGAAGGTGAGCTTACCAACTACTTGGCATACGTGGAGGTGGATAGAAGATGGAGGGTTCACTTTTCAATCGTCACAGCTATATGAACTTGAATACTCAAGAGAAAAGCTAGAATTATTTTTCTCGCCGCCGCCGAGAATTGAACCCGGAATGACTCAGTGTCACGCAAGCATGCTAGCCCTGAGCTACCTTTCCTTGCTCTGAATTTGGATCTCACATCCCGATCTATTCTCTCAGTGAGGTGTGTATTTGAAACTCAGTCAAAATGGGAGGTAGAGGATTATGATGAAAATGGTGGGAAGGCTGTCACTGGGAACGCACACAAGTCCCTCCGTGGCTACAGTACAAGCGTGCTCGCTCATCACCAAGTCATCCCGGGTTCAATTCCCGGTGGGGTCGGAAAAAAAATTGTAGTTTTTCACAGGAATGTCCTTCAGTTCATATAGCTGTGACTACACAAAAGCGAACCCTCCTCCTTCTAGTATCAATAACTCGAACTGTTACTAATCCCTCCACGTGGGCCAAGTTGTTGGTAAACCCAGGTAAGCGGCCCACCCATACTACTACCATTCTACCCTCCCACCTCCTACTTCAATAGCACGCTACATATCCCATTTACAAATAATACGATGTGAGCGCGTACGCATCGCTTGGGACGCTCTCCGCCGCCGCCGCCGCCGCCCCGCTGTCATCATATCACGTACCTGAGGCAGGTGTGCAGCTTGGTCGCCTTCGCCACCAGGTCTTCCCACAACGGCGTCCCGTTCTGAAACAAGAGCAGACGGCGCGGGTTCAGTTTACGACGCACCATACGACACACGACGGCACGGACCACACGCGCTTTACGCGCACGTCCGTACTAATTCCTAAGACACGTACACGCCACCAGCCTTCATTCCATCACGCTTCAATACGTGTACACATTACTGGAATTTTGTAACAGTCTTTTATTTACAAAATCATTATTTACTGCAATATTATATATTTAAATTTAACCAATAAATGGAACGAACCTACCATCACCCCAGAACTTTTCCGAAGCACTCACTTAACATCAATACGAATAAACGCGGATGGTATTTCAAGAACGTAAAATATTATTACAATAATAAATTGTAGATAATGCGATTCGCTATGAAGTAACAACTACTTCACGAAGGAGTATAGTCAGAATTTCTCTTTTAAAACAGGTGAAGAAAAATCTAATGTTTGAAGCAACTCGTGTAGTAAAATATTTCATAAGGGCTCTGATGACCTACACGTTGGCGAGCCCTAAAGTTCCAATAAAATAACTTCATAATGTTCATACACCCCCCCCCACTCACACACACACACACACACAAACACAAAGAAAGTCACCATATTGTCAAACAAAAATATCCCATTGGATTTAAGCGAGTCCGCAAGGGTTGCAAATGCACAGCACCAATCCGAATACCTTCATTCCATCCATCACGTTTTCCCCTTCAATTCTTTGAAATTCGAATCTGGCAGTAAAATGAAGAATGGCGCACTTACCACAGAAGAATAAAGGTCTTTCAGGAAGAAAAGAAAATACCTACACTAATGAGTACCAAGAACTCCGTTATTCAGGACTAAGTCCTTCAAATATGCGAAAGCAGACACTACAATTATAATAGCAACAAATACCCCGACCGTAATTCTAGAACTAGGGTACACCGACCCTACGCAGAAAATTGTCCATCACTGTGAAAGGAGATGGTATGCGACACAATCATCCCCTGTCGCAGGTAGTCGTGTCTGTTGATGACCTTGATAAAGTCAAAACCCCGATATCAAGAAAAAGCATTAGAAAATTGTTGAAGTAAATGTAGAAATGGGATAGACAAACCGGGGAACTACTAAAAAAATTTACTTGACTTTGAAAAAATCATATATTAAATCCACCACTGCCCTAGAGTCCTTGATTGGAATTGATGGGATGGTCCCTTGCTTGTTTCCGAAGAGTAGCATAAGTTTATTACCCCCACATGGTCATGTGCAGTTTGCAACAATTTTTTGACAATAAAGTTTATTTGTTTATTTAGATAACTCACACAACCCCACCAATATTGAGTGATAAAATGTAACCATAATAAATAACGAGAAACGTTTTAGTAGTATAAATAATTATTAATGAAATAACAATCAAATTAGAATAAGAATTGAACTCTTAAAGAAAGGACATGCAAACCTTTTTTTTTTTAATTTGAGCGGTGACAATTATATTATCATAAAGGAGATAAAGTTAAATAACCCGTAGCATCAATTACATTGAATCAAAATCAGAGTAGAAGCAATATCGAAAGTCATCAGTTACAGAGGAGACAATGTGTTGTGGCAACCTTCGTCATTTAGTCATAGAAAAAAGCAAAAATATCTGCCACGAACACAAAACCGCTAACGTTATTAAAACCGCTCAGCGTCAGAGACGAAATATTTCCGTGATGAGAGTCAAAAGGGCGACCGTTAGGAAAGGCGCCGCGCACTCAGGTGGGGCAGGTTCAAAGGAAAGGGCTGTCAGCCAGAGGCAGCTCACAGGGGATTAAGACCAGGTCTTTCAAAGAGCTCTTCAGTCGGCGTCCTTGACAGCCAGGTCTCGCCATATTCTGTCATGTCCTTCCTCTTCAGTTTTGCTCTTTTGCTATCTCTAGCTTTATAAAACGGGAAGAAATTGGAATGCATTCTTTATATTATTTTATTAATATTGAAAATATTGTGGTATAGTATCGCCAATCTTTATTACTAATATAAATTAAAGCGAAAGCTTTTTCGCTGACGTAGTCAGCATCTTCAGGCGAAGAACACAAAACAAAATAAAATTGGTAATAATAATAATAAAAATATGAAGGGAAAAAATTCAAAATTTCAATAATAACTGAGGTAAAAATGGAAATGCAAGAATATAAAAGAATAAGGAAATCAGTAAACCGAACGACATACCTCAGTCCTTTATACCACACCTAGCCACAAACGAGCGCATTTGCCGAAATATTCTGCTGAATAAAGATTTTATCTGTTAAGAGTTCAGGCCCATAGATTCGCCAATGAATCCTTTTTGTACACTCTTGCCTTTTCCGTTAATCGGGAGAGTCATTCTACTCCCTGAAGAGGATAGTCGTCTTCGGAGCACCCTTGGTTTAAACGGAACGACCACCGCGCAGCTCCGTAGCAGCAATAAGACCGCGCGTAATCCGCATAGGGTGCTGTCTTGCGCCGTTAGACGGATTGCGTATCCAAATAAAGGCGGCAGCGGCTGCTCCTGCAGCGGAGTGAGTGCGTCGCTCGTATTTTGAGCGTGAATGTGTGCGTGTTGTGAGTAGCGTCTGGTCGTTAAGCGTCGAGGGAGAAGTTGAAGAGACCGACAGACGCTCGTAACGGCTGTGTTCTTACAGCTCCCGCACTTCGCAGCAGCGGACGCCTGGGTGGCTGACTGGCTGTCTCTCCAGACATTATACTTCGCAACAGACGTAGTTTGTAACTTGATGTGTAATTATCATCAGATACGATTCCTCTGCCTCAACTTTGCATGTATTTTTCTCTCCATTCGCATTTGGGAGGGGCAAGAGGGGTAGCGTCCCCCACCAATAACTAATGCGAAACAGACTTTATAAACTTAAAATCATTGCTTCAAACGGGTAAAAGAAGCCGTAGCGGTTGAACGATCGATAAGTTTTAACATTAGAACTGAAGTTCTGTGAAAAGCTTGACTTCCACAAACAATGGTTACGTTATGCAACAATATGTATCATTATACGTATCAATGATGCGGGTTGCATCCAGCGGTGGTTCCAGACTGTATTCAAGGGGGAATCTTAATATACATCAATTCATCAAGTATATAATTAATAATTCATTAAATATTGACCAAATTTAATAATTGTTTGAAATGGCAAATATATATTAAAAGGTAAACATATATTTTTTCAATTTCAATGTTATCTGTTGAAAGCTCAGGTCCAATAGGGGGGTGCTACAGTCCTCCCCTTAACCCTCCCCTAAATTCCACCACTGATTGCATCCACAGTTGTTAACTTTGTTTATATGCAGAAATGGATACTACTTACTGAACTTGAACGAAAAATATACACACAGTAAAATAATGTAAGATTTTTTTAAAAATATGAAAAATTATCATTTATTTTAGAATTATTAATGAATAATACTTTACTGATCACAAAAAAATCGAATTACCGCGAGCATAGATACGTATCTGAAACTGTCTCAGTAAATAACATTTATTATTACAAACATTCGAAATTTTAAACGACTCTTCTGTCCACGCAGGGAATACGTACACGTTTCGTGATTCTGCCAATAAACCTTTTTATTTGTAGCTTTACCAACACACAGAATACAAATTTTTCCATTTGGCTTTGATAACTTCATGAAACATAATTATTAAATCGGATTCTGCGTAATTCTATCGAATTCGTGATACAATTTACACCCTCCACCGAAGCGATGTTTCATCACGAAACTCATTTCAAACTCTGATTGGATTATCATTTTCTCTCCGAGTAAATAAACAAACCAACGCGCAGCACTTACTTGGAATTACTTTTGTTAATTTTTCCAATGTAATTTCGGTCTCTGTGTTTCTGTTTATGGATTTAAGTTATCGAAGATAGAACTCTAAGTAATGAAGATATATTTATCATGTGTGAGAATTCTATCAGATAAAAAGACTGATAGTGCATAAATACTTTTTGTGCGATTCATAACAAGAGATAAACTTTCATAACATTTCATAATTGTTTCATAAAAGAGGACACCTTTCTCTCACGTCATTAAGTAAAATCTCGTACATTCGAGTATTTTTAAAATATTTTTTTATAGAAACAATGGTAGTCAAATACGTCAAAAATTACGCATAAAAACTGAAAAATTTCCAGCCGACCAGACCAGGAATCAAAGATTCATAGCGGAGTAGTTCATTTCTCTATCGTATAACCTTTATCAATGCTTTATTCGAATGCGCACAGAATATTGAATTACATAACTTCCCATCTCATTTTGATACTCATCTCGATGTAGTGGATTTTTTTTTCATTTTGGAAGGGATATCCTAGTATCGAGAAATTCCGATTTTAAATTGAAAATTAATGAACACATTAGGACGGATTAAAGGACAATACAGAGTGCTGTAGCGCTGGGATACTGGAATCTCAGGGCCGAAACAAATCCGCCGGAGGGAGATGAAGAAAGGAGCAAAGCTACAAAAGACAAGTGAGTTGAAAAGACGCAACGAGACGAAGATAAACAAGGAGGTTTAAGAACGTTGGTGATACGATGGATGGACGAGGGAGCCACTCCCTTATCGTGAAAAGAAAACCAGCTCAGCGGAAGAAGGACTATTGTAGATCGCTAAGGTGAGGACACTAAGGATGATTAATACGCTCTCGACAACTCAATTCACTTCGAAACTCTTTGATCATAACAACACTGAGAGAACAGCAGGTTTGGATGTGAGATCCAAATTCAGAGAAAGGAAAGGATTTCTCCAAACCTATGGATGTGACGTCCTAACGTTTGGTAATAATTCTATTAACGTCCATTCTGTAATCGAGATAAATATATAATTTTAGACTCGCGACCTCTTGATGGACGAATACCATTTATTGTGTTTTTCATGGAACACAACGTTTCGACTCTAGGTTTGAGTCGTCGTCAGGTGTAACAAGTTATAACAAAAACATATTATAACGTGTTTGTGTTTGTATATATTAACATTTAATATCAAGTTCAGTTGTTCTGTTGTTATGTTTCTTGTTTCAATTTGATATATCTGGCGACGACTTAAACCAAAAGTCGAAACGTTGTGTTCCAGAAAAAGCTCACAATAAATGGTATTCGTCCATCAAAAGGTCATAAATCAAAAATTATTTGTTTATTTGGTAATAATAATTTGGTATGATATGTGATGTGTCAATCCAACCTATTAAGTTGAGATGTCATATCAAAAGGTTTGCAGATATCCTTTCCTTCCTCTGAATTTCGATCTCTCATCCAATCCTAGGGTTTTCTCAGCGAACGCAAGGCAAAAAGAAAATATGGTTTATATGCCATCCAACATTCAATTATTATATTATATCGTAATTATTATTCCAAATATCACAAACATACCAAAGAGATTTATTGCTGGGGTATAATTTTTTTTTGACAAGTATACATAGATTTAATTAAATTAATCAAATATCTACTAAATAAATCCAATCACACTTAGTACTGTACAAAACGTAGAGTTCATACCCACCCCTTCACGACTATTCCGAGACGGGTATAAGTATTATCCCACATTCACACTAGTGCCCTATTCCTCGAAAATGACGCGGCACCCGAAAGACGCAACTAAAAAACCCCTTTAAATCTGGATGAATATATAAATAGATCCGGAACAACACTGGAGTCTATTCGTGGATGATGTAGGAAGCTGGAGCCTGCAGCCTGGTGGAGTTCGAACGCAGGGGTCGAGTCGCACTGCGGCGAGGAAAGGAGAAAGAAGCAGCGGTGAGCAGCGGTGAGATCAAAGCAGCGTTCGCCTCCGTCACCTCTGGGACACGTCTACCTGACGCCTTCTACCACTCCCTACACACGCGCCTCCCATACCTCCCATACCACGCCACTCGCTGTTTGTGGATGTAACGGATCAGCCAATCCAAGTCACGCATCGCGAAATCCTTACGATAGAGTAATTGGGTCTATTAAAGAAATTGGATTTTCTACACATTTTCAATTTAAAAAATTTCCCATCCTGGCCCTGGTTTTTCTCCGGCTTTCCTTCGGGTAGAGGTGGATTTTTTTTATACAGTTTCTCTAGGATCTTGTCTAGGGACAACATTATTGAAATGATAAATATATAATTAAGTGATATTTTAATACTTTCCATTAATCAACAATACTCTCCGAATAATCTATAGTTTGATAATAAAATGTAGTTCTGAAATAACTTTTTTTTTTGGTTTTATAGGAATTGATGGGATGGTCCCTCGCTTGCTTCCGGAAAATAAATTAGTTTATTGTCCTCCGCATGGTCATACGCAGTTTGTAACTGATTCTTTGACAATAAATGTATTATTGCTTAAAAATACCATTTTAAGCACCATTTTAATTTCTTTTATATGTACTTCTCCTAAATATGCTTTTCAATGTACCTTTTTAAATTTCGAACCCTCCAATTCCTGAAGTCCTATTCCACTAAGGAACGGGTCATCATAATGGGGTCAGTGAACAACAGAAAAACGGATTGGCAAAGAGCAATAGGGGTAGAGAAGACCAGGAAGTGGAAAAATAAGATACGTTCTTGTATACCTGTAACTTCAAGTAACACAGGTCATAGTGATCTTTATAAAGTATACTGAAAAACTAAGGAATGGTATAAACGTAGGCTTCCGCGGCCGGAGTCAGTGTCAACTGGTTTGTCCCGGACCATGGTATGGTAGTTTTAGGACCGTTCATTTTGTGTCACCGTCCAGTAATCCAATTACCGGGACAAACTAACAGCGCCCCTCTAAAGCAAAAGAAGAGGAACGACAGTCAGGGCAATATAGGGAACAAACGACTCACAAATCACAATAAAACATTTCTTCGGGAAGATAAAATAAATCCCGGATATTATTGAAGAACACTCCAATCCTGCCTTTCAACCTCAGATAGCAATTCTTAATGCGGAGTTTTTGTTTGATCACTGGGAATAAAACTCAGTACTAATGGGATTCCAGCTTCACACCAAGAAGCAAGAGTGTGAACACGCCATATTAAAACCATCTGTTCGTCCACTTTCGTAACATCAGGGGTCGCATCTTAATAAGATTAGCAGGCACAAATGTTGCTAATGGGATGATCAACACCGTTACGAACTCTTATTAACGACATTAATTAATTTTATGGCACTTAGTTTTCTTTCCCTAAGAGAGGAAAACATATATGTAAAGATTATAATGGATTCTTCAATGTTCTTTGACCACACGAATCGAACAATTACAATAATAAGTTGTGCAACGAAATTACATCCAACTAATATGGAGAATTTCCTCATTACAGTTAGTTACTAGGTAGTTTCACATCTTTTTATTTAATCTGTATTATGTTTCATTATATTTTACAATATTATGCACATTTTTGAATCAGTAAAATCATTAAAACCAAAAACAGTTGGATATTCTTTACGGCTCGCCAACATCCAGGTGATCAGAGTTCGTGTTGATGAAATGCATCTTCAGACTGGAGTTTAAATTAATCAGGAGTAACACAAAAACATTAACTGATATTGCAGATACGTTGGTTCTACAAACATCTTAGATATGATCAGTGGAGCATCCATGGGGGGGGGGGGGCTAAGTGAGCTATAGTCCCCCCCCCACTGGACCTGAACTCTTAACAGATAAAATTGAAGTTGATAAATGGCATACATTGTAAATGTGTTACCAGATCAATAAAATAAATAATACCATATGAATAACTTTAATAAATAATTGTTATTAATAGTACCGGGTTGTTAATTGTTAATTTGATGCATTTTATTTAAAGGTAATATATACATATAAATGTGTCGTAAAGCTATAATTTTTAAACAAAAATGCTCCCCGAATCCACCCTTTGATTACGGTCTAGATCTGCCACTGGATACGATGCTAGTCTATAGACCCGAAATGTGATTAACATTAGACAACAGTCAACATACTGTAATATTTCGATTACAAACGAAATAAAGTTTACAATCCCAACGTAAGCATGCGACCATCCGTGTAAGCGAAATTACATTCTCCGTGATTGCCTCAAAACGCCCTTTATTTATGGAAGAATATGTTTCTCTCCCAAGCTGAGCCCTCGCATTCCCAGGCTGTTGGATCATTTCACGGAATTACAGAGGGCGCGCATGATAGATGTTACAAGGGGAAATTAGATTCAATAAATCGCCATATCAACTTCAAAGAAAGAGACAGAAAAATATTTTTCATAATGCATCAACCAGAGGGGAAAATTATAGCAGTCAAGAGCGATCTAAAAAAAAGTGGCATCCGCTACAAAAACTAAACACGTGTATTTAAAGAGTTTCTACTACAATTAACGTCCATTATATAATCTAATAAAATTATTTATTATAAGAGTTTCAATGCTAGAAAGTTTAAATCTTCAATGAGAAAAACTTCAAAGTGTATTAGGAATATACGAACAGTTCCAAATTTGATTGTTGTGCCACTCAGAAAATATCAGCATCTACAATTCCCCACTTCATAAGTAACAGAGTAGGGTCCAAAATGTTTGAATACAACTTCCTCCTAAAGACAAAATGGAGTTTTCAAGTCTCCTTTGAATTATTAAAAATTATATTTACAAATTAAAATTTGTTTTCAGTTTCAAAACCTAATAAAAAAAAACTTAATTTCATGTTCAACGCGTATTCTTCGTAAATGGCCAATCGTATGAAGAAGAAAAAGGTATAAGAGTTTTAAAAAATCCCAAAATTAGGGGTGGGAAAACGTGGATACTAAGCTACTTATCAATACAACGAAACTGAAGCACGTTTTTCTCTAAACGCTCTAAAGAACATTTAATTGTATTCATTAATTATTCGCAATCAACTACGATCCCTGACCGTCAAAAAGAACGTCCGGCATTTCATTGATATTACGTCAGAGCAATTTAGACCATTAGTTCCTGTTCCTCTTCTCAATATAAATGACCTTAGCGAGAAACAGGGAGGGAGAGGACATCCATTCGTCTGAATTAGACAACCGACGTTCCGTTTTTAAAAAAAGAATATATTCTATGGAAACAAAGAACAAATGAACATAATTTCTTTTCAAACAACAATATATCTTAAGGTGGGAGCAGCACTCCAAGTGAGTCAAATCACTGAGATGTATATTTGCTTTCTTTATTATTATTGCAATTGTCATAAAACACTACAATAATGATGAAAAACATGATTTAATTTCTTTCTATCAGTTAATAATACAGCATTGACAATATTCAATAACTTATTTGAAATTCACAAGAGCATGAACAAACATGGCGGCCGAGCAGAATGGTTTCGTCATTTGTGCATCTCTCCTCGGAATAAGTCAAATATATTTCTCAGATGACCGGCAAAGCGATGTAAAAATACTACAAATCAAAGTAAACTTCCATCACTTTCCTGATTTAAAAGTCGGTTATTTTTTGAAAATAAGTGTTTCCTCCATAAGACGCAATGTATTACACCATAAATTATAACTGCAATTATCTCATTTATATAGCCGCTGAGGTAAGTTTTTCAAGTTGAAATCACAACAAGTGCGTGTTATTCTTTTCCTTTACGGCTATTTAAGATATTTCAGTGATTTAATTCTACCTACGCCAGTACTACCTTAATGCTCGTTTACGTCTCTTACGAACCTTTAACTACGATACATGGAAAACGAAGGTACACTAGCAGCACAATCTCGGACCAAAAAAATTCGAATTCTCACAACTAACGAAAAGTTTTAAATGTGATAGACTATATGACAGCTCTTTCATTAAACTTTTAAAAATATGAAAACACTAAAACGTCTCATTACTTGTCATACTTTGAAGTTGACGATGTCGCATCATTACCGTATCATAGTTTGTGCTACCTATGGCACAAAACTAAGTTAATTTTTTTAAATTCAACTAAGTTAATTTTTTTAAATTCAACATGTTCTTCTAGGGATTAAATATTACAATCGGTAAAACAACACCAAATAATAATGTGTACCTTATCGTGTTTAATAGTGATGGGCAGGAGAGCAATACACATATTTGCCATCTACGTTACATAAGGTCTCACCAACACTGCTTTCCTCTATCTGTCCACATACCGAATGAGTTCTCTCCCGTACGCATTATTGTTTATCCACCATTACCGGATTTTCGATTATCCGGACGATTAACCGATCCCAGTTGGTCAGGAAAGAAAGAGTATCGGCTGAATAATACACTGCACCCAATAATATATTGCATGCTAGTATTATGTCTTATTATTCATATAAATGTAGTTGTATATGTATTCAACCCTGCACGGTTGTGTACAGTAATTCCGTAGCCCCATCCTGGCCCGGGTTTTTCTCCGATTTTCCTTGGGTAGAGATTTTTTAAATAAAGACTCGCTATTGCCTAGAGACGGCATTAATTAATATAATTATTAGCGAATTTAGTGTTATTTAATAGTGACGAATTATCAACAGTACTATCCGAATGATTTATAGCTTCATACTTGTGAAATGACTTTTCTGTTTTATTATATAGAATATTTGTTGGANCTTCATACTTGTGAAATGACTTTTCTGTTTTATTATATAGAATATTTGTTGGAATTTGTTAATACTATAACACATGCCGAACTATTTTTTATCGTTAGGAGTATGTTGAAATGTTGAATCTGCCTCTGCCTTAGGGCCCTTTATCGGAATTGATGGGATGGTCCCTTGCTTGCTTCCAGAGAGTAAATTAGTTTATTGTACTCCACGTGGTCATACGCAGTTTGTAACTGCTTTTTTGACAATAGTTTATATTTAAATATCGTAATTGTCATGTAGGTATCGAATCATTATTAATAAAAATTTCCCTCATTTCACAAATCAGTCATTTTATCAGTTTTCACACAGAAATGAACAATTTAGTTTCAAAAGATTTCGAACATCTCTAGAATATACAGAATAATAAAGCAGGGAATTTTAAATTATCTTAGCACTTTTTAAAGGACACTGGAACGTTTATTTTGAGAGGAAATAATTTAGGATGTAAAAATTTGATCGTAGCTTAGAACGCCATAGCAAGCAACAGTAACAGCTTCTTACTGCATCAGTAAACGTATCGTATATTCCATTTTATATTTACGAGTCCAGATTTAACTCCCGGGCAGAGAATGTAAAAGGTACACCTGGAAAGTTTTATGCTAATGGGATGGAACACTTTTTAATTATTACAGTAGCTTCGCGAAGTTTCTTCAGAAACAAACAAGGATCAAAAGTACTTCGGGTCGAGTTTTTAACTTCCGCCGCTTGGGTTCCATAAAACATGACGTTATCAAAACTACATTAACTTTTCAAAGGGATCTCTCATGTACTCCAAACATACAAAAATTGCTGGGTATAAATAGATCAATAATTTAATTATTACTGAATACATAAACACCACAAAGGCATTTAACATTTTCATTCCGCTTCTGCCTTAGAGTCCTAGATCGGAATTGATGGGATGGTCCCTTGCTTGCTTCCGGAGAGTAAATTAGTTTATTGTCCTCACCGAATTGGCAAAGAGTTCTTGAAACTTTCCCCAATAGACAAATAGTACAGAAGGTAAACCTCGAACCCATAGAACCGTATTCACAAGACAAAGGGTGTTTCAATGGCCCTTACGAAAAGGTAGAGAAGCACCAACGAGAATAAAAAGAAATACGACGCAATTGGAGTGAGGCCGAGAGGCTCGAGTTAGGAGTTCCAGTGGAAAGAATGAACAATTAAGATAGTTACAAGGATGAACCGACACGTCGAAGTAGTAGTATTTTAACAGAACTACTAAACAAATCATTTCTACAAAAATAATTTTGACAGACATCTTGCAAGAGTGTACCCAAGATTGATGGTATTTTCGGGATATCGCAAGAGCCTTTGTTGACACACTTAAGCTGATCTTAAATTTAAGAAAGGCTTACATCGCATTTTTTTTATTGTAGTGTTTGTAAATGTGAAATGTAGTGTGTTATTGAAGCTTATCTACATTGGGCGATAGGTGATAGGAGGTGGGACGGTTATCTGGGTTTACCAACAACTTGCCCAACGTGAAGGGGTTAGCAGGAGTAGTTGGTAACAGAGTTACTGATAATAGGAGCAGTAGAAGGTGGATAGAAGAAGGAGGGAGGAGTCACACATATATGAACTGCGGCATTAATGTGAAAAGCTACAATTTTTTTCTGTCCCTGTCGGGAATCGAACCCGGGATGACTTGGTGATGTGCAAAAACGCTAGTATCTGAGCTACCGGAGGGGCACCGCATCTTGATTATTATGTCAACGCTGATCCATTTACATCGTGAAACTTCACATGAAACCATACATGAGTATTAAAATATAAGACTTTTTTTATTCATTTCTTATCAAAACAAACAATATAATAAGAAAATCTCATGAATAAAATATGGAAATAATTCTCACACATTGCCAAAGAAGAAAATATACATACGAAATTGCTTATTACCCTTCCTGTACCAATTAACTTCAGACTTCCAGAATCACACTGAACTTTAATCTCTTCCTTCGATTAAATACTCGCAACTTCTCTTGGATTTTGTGCAAGTATTGTACGTCACAAGTTACATTTCGACTTCCATGGCTACTACGATCAAGCCAATTCTCTTCCAAATTGCAGCACCACTTGTACTTGTACTTGTACTTACACTAACGTAAGGTCGTTGAACAGTAAAAGTTTATATGACTATTTAAAAACTAATGTAATTTAAAAGCAATCATTGCAGAGATTTTTTTACAGTATTAAAAAAGGAACCGAAATCTTATATTTTATGAAGATTTCGATTCATTTTAAATACAGTAAAAAATCTCAGCAATGATTCCTTATTTATGGCTGGAGAAATGGGGATATCAGAAAGAGCGTTTTGCCGTGTTAACTAACTTATTTGTTTCATAACATTCTTTCGACGGCATGGCCGTCGTCAGCAGAGAATCTGTATGTTGGAAACGTTATGAACCAAATAAATTAGTTAACATGGCAAAACGTCGAAATTTCGTTAATGTATTTACAAATGGTAACCGTAACTCACCTCCTTCATATTCGAAAGAGGATGGCGATATTTCTGTGTCGAAAACAAATCACTAGCCATCACGTTGTCCCAAAGCAGTGAATGCACTGTTGCAAATGGGTCGCGCAGAGAGAGGCTGCGACGGTCGCGTACAGGGACATCGCCAGAGGTCGTAAATTGCTTCGTAAACGGCGGCGATCAAGCACTACTTTAAAAATATCTCCGACTGCGGCTCCCCGACGTCTTCTCAGCGAAAGAGATTCAGACAGGCAATGAAGCGAACACTCTACACATTGGCATAGGCGAGATTTGGAAATGAAAAAATTAAACAAAACAAACAAAAAATGCATGTCACACAGACAGCGGTGGTCTAGTGGTAGCGCCTGAACGGTAGAGCGTGGGTTCAAACCCTGCTTGGTTTCTTCACTTCAGACAAATGTTGGTTCGGTACCATGTGTTCCCTGGCAACCCAACACCTCTCCTACCCGATTCCCTCGCCCAAGTCACGGTTAGGTGGAAGAGCAAGTCTAATCTCGATATAAGACATAAATTAAAATAAATAAACACAGGTCAGTGAGGTATTTACTTTCCGGAAGCAGTCAATTCTGATAAAAAGAGAACCGGAGAAAAAGGAGCAACAGAATCGTGGCAAGAGCCCGAATTTAAAAAAAAAATAACTTACGTATAATAAAAGACAAAAATTATCCATTAAAACACTGTAAATGTTACTATCAAAATGACGTCATAGAATATACAATACAATTCCAATTTTTTTATCAGAATTGTTTTTGTATCTTAAATTCTTTTAAAATAAGTTTAGTTGCTTTTAAAACACGTAAGTTGACATTATGATATACATGAACAATTTTGACTCGAGTTTGAAGCCGATTATCATCAAACAAGCGTTAAAGCGAAGCTCGTTTATGAAAGTTTTAAATGAAAATATTTAAAATTCGTAATTTAAAAAATGTGTCCTCAGAAATAAGTAAGGACTTACAAGTTGGTTGTAACAAAACGTATGTTAATTGATCTGTAACACCATAATTGAATGAAATGTTCTCGAGATTTTTTCTTCAATCTGGATTATACGTATTTTTTCGTTGATAGTATAGAGGCTGAAGTGTGTGTGTAGCTCGTTTCCTTCTCACGGGGAAGGGAATATAGTCGGGAGCTGACTGGAAGGAGCCTGACAGCGCGGGGTATAGCATTCGTCACGTCCCCCACTACCTAAGCATGGCGATCACATTTCAACGACACTTCCAGTGCTAGTCTTCAAACAAAACTAGTTTTCTTCTCTTAACAACTATGGGTGATCACGCAGAATAATATATCTATCAATCAATCAGCCGATAGTTTAACTTGGGCAAGGGTGGGGGAGCTTCTCCTCCGCATTCCTCACAAGCCTGTAATTCATCTCCCAACAATATTAAGCTTTGTTCCTACGATCTCGGCCACTTGATTTTGATGTCTGAGCTTAAACCGACAATTTACGGGAAAGAAATAATAATGAAAGACTTACGACCTTCTATGGACGAATTATATATGAAAAATATAATGAATACGTGACGCAAAGAGGAATAATCAAGGATATAATAAATAAGGGAGATAGAAGAGAAAAAAAAAAAAGAAGTTCGGATTGAAGAAACAGCCAAAGGTGCGACATACAAACGAGGACAAACAGGACTTGACAGATGGCAATGGACGTGATGTGAAAGTAGACGAATAAGAGGAAACCAGGAGTTTAAGACTTCGTAGAACGCAAGGTGGTCAAAGGTTAATGACCAACAACATAATAAATAAATAATATAGCTCACAACGTTTCGATCTCGTTTTAAGTCGGCGTCAGGTGACAAATAATAACAAATTAATTATTATAATAATTAATAATGTTATTATTTGATCACTTGGCTTAAAACGAAGTCGAAACGTTGTAAGCTCTTAGCACAAAATATATAGATACATTATTCGTCCATAAAAGACCGCGAGTCTTTCATTACTTATTTAATTAGATTATACAATGGACGTTAATTGTAGTAGAATTCACGGGAAATAGCGGTCGACCCGGGTGACGGCAGACCTTCCGTTCCAGCGGCCCGTGTAACGCCACGCTACGGGTCGTCTGAACAACGCTATATCGGTACCAGCTGCTCACTCTCCAGAGCGCAATCCAGAGGCTCTCCATCGACGGCGCGTGCTGAGGCGGCTGGTAGCACCAGTGTACGCCCTGGAACAGTCGGTGTTCTCTCTACGGTCGATAGACGGCGACGCCAGCAACCGTCGCTCACTCGCGTTCCGCTGGCGAAGGGGGAGAGATGGTGGAAAGAGAGAGAGAGAGGGTGAAGAAGGGTAGGTGGCATCGCGAGGGTGCTGGCTGGGGCTTCGGTGTTTTATTACTCGCGGGTGGTGCGATTATACCACCTCCATCACTTCCATCGAAGACGACCCTCCTTCACTTAATTCCTCCATTTCCTTCAGTCTCTTTCTCTGTCGGACTTTTAAAAAAAACTCTTGCAGGAAATTTCCTGCTGTTTTTTTCTGAGTCTGGCTTTCGGTCAATAAAACGAAAAGCACGTTCGGATCTCGACAGAACTGCCACAAAAACAATGTCAAGAACTTTTTTAACAGACACGCTCTGCTACCAAAGTCTTTCGTGAAATAGAAGAAAAAAACAAAGACACCAAATTATTTCGTGTATTGGTGCTGATACTCGCACTATACGTTTGGATGTACTATACATTTAAGGCAGTACCATCATAGGTAGAATTAAATCACTAAAGTATCTGAAATCGACCTAAATAAACTAAGTAATACAAACTTCTTTTTATTTCATCTCCAAAAACATAACATCACCGGCCATTTCAATGAAATAACTGCAATTATAATTGATGGTGAAATATATTGCCTTATGGAAGAAACATTAATTTTTTTAAACGACCATCTTTTAAATCATCCGAAAGAGACGGAAGTTAAATTTACGTAGTATTTATACATCACTTTTATCTCTACGTCATCGGACGTAACAAAAAGATATTTCACTTTTTCCGAGCTGAGATGCATAAATCACGAAACAGTTGCGATTGGCCGCCGCGTTTTTTCACATGCTCTTATACATTTCAAATGAGTCAAAAGTGTTCATGAATATGGTTCATACTATTTTATTACGCGATATATAGAAATTAAAACATGTTTCTGCATCATTATTATTCACATTGTTCGGTGTTATAAAACAGTTACCGTAAAAATAAAGAAAACAATTATCTTTCTGAGTGATTTGATTATCTCATTGTTGTATTTGTAAATGGGAAATGTTGCGTGCTATTGAAGTTTATCCACATGGAGCGATAGGAGTTGGGTGGTAGGTCATTGTTATTAGGTGGGCCGCTTAACTGGGTTTACCAACAACTTGGCCCACGTGGAGGGGATACTAGAAGTAGTTAGTAATAGTTAGAGTTATGGATACTTGGAGGAGCTGGATAGAGGAAGGAATGTTTGCTTTTCAGTAGTCACAGCTATATGAACAGGGACAATGTGAAAAGCTACAAATTTTCTAGCCCCATCGGGAATCGAACCCAGGATGACTTGGTGATGAGCGACAACACTACCACCTGCACCACCGGAACTGATTTGACTAACTTCGTACGCTAGTTGCACGTTAAGATCATCCGGAGTGCAGAAGTTGCTGTGGACAACCCACCAAATGAACGGAACGTTAAAATAAACTCCGTCAAAATCTAGTGATAAATAATCACTATTACAATAATTTATAAATTTACTACGAATATTAGAAAGTGAAAAGTAGTGCTACCAAAATGAAACGATGTGATACATGAAATCGAACAATTCAATGAGTTTACCAGAATTCGATCCATTCGTTCCTTTCGGAATTTATTCTCTCATTGCACGAGGTGATCATTTGAGTCGGCACGCCATATTTTACGACGCGATCGAATTAAGCAGACCACGCAATTGTGATTCTCTTTCGAAAACGCACGAGGAGCACATTCTATAGGACTCAGAAGAACGGCATGCAACGCAATCTCAACGATTCTTAACAGGGCGTATAAAGAGACAGCGGAGTTATTTCTCATCAATACACAAGCAACACTTCCACCTCACAACACGCGATGTCACAGCATTCAGAAAGGAATACCGGAATGAACTCGTTTACTTCAAATGCAGCGACACTAGACTATTTATTATATATTGTTTTATTTGTAAATGGGAAATGTAGCTTGGTGTTATCGAAGCTTATCTACAAGGAGCGATAGCAGTTAGGAGTTGGGTGGTAGGTCATAGTTAGGTGGACCGCTTAGCTGGGTTTACCCACGTGGAGAGGTAGGTAGGAGTATTCAGTAATAGCTAGAGTCATTGATACTAGGAGGAGCTGGATAGAGGAAGGAAGGTTCGCTTTTCAGTAGTCACAGCTACATGAACTGGGACATTCTTGTGAAAAGTTACAAATTTTCTGACCATATCGGGAACCGAAATTATTATGAATCACACACAGTTCTGAAAATGAAAGGTTCATTAAAACGTCTAAACAGTAACAGAATTCATCTAGCACCAATTTGAAGATGAAATACATTGTTTTTTGGCATCTGATAGTATTTCCATCAGAATGTATCTTCAACGTCATATAGTTAACTTTACGGAAAATAATGCAATATGGCTACCTAATACGAATTACCAACTGCTACGAATTTAAGTAATAGCCAGCCCCAGCGGTGGTAGTGTTGTCGCTCAACACCAAGTCATCCAGGGTCGATTCCCGACGGGGGTCAGAAAATTTGTAGCTTTTCACATTAATGTCCCAGTTCATATAGATGTGACTACAGAAAATCAAACTTTCCTTCCTCTATCCACCTCCTCTTAGTAACTACTTCTACTAACCCCTCCATGTGGGCCAAGTTGTTGGTAAACCCAGCTAACCGGTCCACCTACTAACAATAACCCTACCACCCAACTCCTACATCCTATCGCTCCATGTAGATAAGCTTCAATAGCACCCAACATTTGCCATTTACAAGCACAACAATATATAAAAAGCAGTATCCGAGTGAACATTAATATTAGTCCAAAAGGGCTGCAGTATTTGCTGTAAAAAAAAATTAATACAACAAACAAAGACATTAAGGTAATATTCGTACCGCACGCTCGGTGCAGAAAGAACAGGACAGCGCCACAAGAGCAAGAGGACTGAATTGATGGCTGATGTGGGCGAAAAGAGACGTGTACAAGTCCTACACCAACATCAAGCCAGTTAAACTAGCAATACATGAGTAAATTAATTAATAATTTATTGTGAATCATTTACAAACTGCCCATGACCACACTGCGGACAATAAACTAGTATACTCCTACTACTTAACTATAAACTAATGAGTACAGTGCGTTTACATTCATGTTTCTTTCTTTCTTAGGTTACACTTTCTCTAAGTAAAGTTACATGACTTAAAAGTTATAGTCGAACCTGAATAAATTATTTTAAGTATTAAACTCCGCTAACGTAACGATTGTCATTACTCTGAGGAAAACAAAAAACAAAACAAAAAAAAAACTCCGGACGCAGTATCAGAAAATTTTTGCTCACTAAACAATGCCAATTCAAATGATGATTCCTCGGAAGAGCGAAATTGTGCGTAATAAATCAAATACAAATTTCTGAAAACTTTAAAACATTTCAATGCTTTTCAAAACTAATTAAAACCGTTACATAGTTAAGCAAGTAGGTCCCGTATAAACGACAACCTTAGCATCGTAACTACAGTAACCTTAACATCGATGTGCGCCAGGTGTCAAGGTCAACTACAGTGAATGACACGCCTTTGCCATTAGTATATCAGCGTAAACTAATAGAGGTCCGTTGAAGAAAGTCTGAGACTCTTGAAAATTGACATTTATCACCCTCAAACTGCTTAGAATCGATTGACTACATTTCTAGCTACACGAGACACTGTTGGTATAGTTCTACTACATGAGATGTTCATCATTGGTGTGAAAGTAGCGTTGGTTGGTTTTTAGAGAAGAGAAAATGATGATTTATTATTTCCCTTGCTTAAGATTTTCCTGTTCTATTCCGAGTTGATATAATTATGTTTTAACACATATTCTTATTAGATTTTACCGAATTAATTTTTGTTTTCATGGATATTATATTCATGTAATTTATTAATAAGATCCAGAAATTATGTTTCAGCAATTTTGCTTCATATACTTTTTTTACCAAGTGGGTTCATTACTTAAAATAATTATTTTGGGATGAAAAAAAACAAGCCCCGTAGCTTTTACTGATACCCAGATGATACAATCCTATTGTACCAGAACATAAGGTGCCCATATACTTGTTGATATAATTATCTGCAATTGGTAATTATTCAATACAACAAGAACGAAAAATAGAAACGAAAAATGAATCACGTGGAAACGAGGAAGTAGACTTATTCAAAGATTACAAACGAATTCATAAAAGATAAAAAAATTAAACCCATTGTATTTGGTAATTTTCGAAAGCACTATACTGGGACAATGGAGCGTTGTCCTGCTTTGTTATTCTTTGACTTACTGGTTATCATCCGGAGTGACAATTATCAACAATTGAATGGTTATTAAATTCCTAAGATAACCATGTAAACAATTTTTTTTTTTGGGGGGGGGGGTGGAATACCTATTAAAACAATTACGAGTATACATCAACCTCGAAATTATCGAAAGCACATACAGTACACTAGAAATTGGATGATCGGACGAACACCCAGTTGAATGCGGAGGGTGCCGAAATACAGACAGAGCTGCGCAGAAGCGAGAGGTGAGACTGACAGTTTACAGACACCAGCCAGGTAGCGGCGAGGGCAGAACGAGGAGCGTGCGTTCCAGAGGTACGCTTTAAAAGGCTTCCAAGGACGCCGCAGCCGCTGCGCCGTGCCGTGCGCTCGGTGCAGGTCGGTCGTCAGCTGCCCGAAGGGGATGAGGTTGCGGCGGTGGTGGGGGGACAGAGGGGGTCTGCGTGCGCACACACCGTGTGTGGAGCAGGGGGCATAGGGGGAGCGGGGGGAGGGGGCAAAGGCGTGTACGCCGCTACGCTTCAGGGAGCCGGTGAGATGGGAGCGCCGGGAACACGGTTGTGGAGGTGGGGGTTCGGGGTTTTAATAATAATGATTGTGTACCGAAACGCTCGGCAATCGTGTCAAAAGGAAGCTGGTAGTGGTCGATGGTTCACATGGAAGTCGTAAGGGGCAAGGTAGCTACTATACTTTTTTTTAAGGAAACCCAACGAACAAAAAAATAATTATTTTTTTTCATAATGGAAACCCAACGAGCTAATTTAGCTTTTTGTCCTCCACGTAGTAATACGCAGTTTCTACTGCTTTTCTGACTAAATTTATTTATTTAATAATGAAAAAATTGGGAAGACAATCACCAATCTGTTCGATTTTCACCAAATAATTACATAAAAGCAAAAAATACCAGCATTGTCTATGCAGAAACAAATACGATGTATGAACACAATAAAATAAGGAATCTTGTTTAGTCGCAAGTCTTCTTGTACAGTTAGTGGTGATATCTTGGTTGGTGATCATGACGGGAGCACTGGGCGAAACACATGGCAGATAAGCAAGATGATGTATCACCATCTGCCCCTGTTAGGATGTTCCATTTCCTATATGGGTGTCAACGACCTCATAGAGCACCCTGTGTCATGCTCCCAGAATAATGAGTGTGATTATGATAATGAATGAAGTGATGAGGTTGCTTCACCGTTGCTCATGAAATTATGCTACATGACAAAAAAAATCAGAGTAACAAATCTCAGTATTTTACAATGATTATAGCGAGTTGTTACACGATTAAAATCCCATATATTTGTAGGAAATTCACTTATTTTGAAAACCAGGGAAACAAGAATGCCGAATTTTCGATATTATTTTACGATCTTCCTTGGACGATACTCAATATTATCGAGTTTTTACTACACAATGTTTCGACTAGATTTGAGTAATCAGATGCAACAAATTATAACAAAAAAGGTTGGAATANATTATTTTACGATCTTCCTTGGACGATACTCAATATTATCGAGTTTTTACTACACAATGTTTCGACTAGATTTGAGTAATCAGATGCACCTAATTATAACAAAAAAGGTTGGAATATTAGGGCCTTTGATCGGAGTTGATGGGATGGTCCCTTGCTTGCTTCCGGAGAGTAAATTAGTTTATTGTCCTCCACGTGGTCATTCGCAGTTTGTAACTTTTTTTTGGACAATGAATTTATTATAATTTACTTTACTTTTCTATATTATACAATGGAAGTAAACAGTGGTATTTGTAAATAATTTACAGTACAACATTAAATTGTACAGGAAGTTGGGCCATGATAATGAATAGCTGTATCAATACCCAGCTGACAGGACACATAAGATGCAGCTAATTGCACGAGGGATAAATGGGAAGAGCAGACCGCTATACAGTGTATGCAAAGGGGCGACGACAGCTGCAGTGAGGGAAGAGTCGGGGCTTACGAAGTGAACAGAAACAATATTCATAATGGACTCTCTCGCACGAGAGATGAAAATGGAAGGTGACGATTAGTTTTGTCGAGGGAGATGTTTTAAGTGCGAGAGGGTTCGTGAATAAGAGACGCTATTAAACAGTTCGTAAGTATTCACGTACCGTCACTCATTTTCCAAAGCAGACAGAAATCATTTCCAAGATATGAAGTCAAGAGTGGATACGCGGATGACGAGGGTGACTCGCTGCTGTCCTACCACGACGCGCGCACTGTGGCTGGTGCAGTATCGCTATCCACTCGTTTTGAATTGAATCGAGACAGAAATTAAAAAAAGTATTACAAATCTACCAGTACATGCTGTGTTTTTAAATGCATAGAATCTTAAAATGGTACAAGACATTGAGTTATGATTACAATGCTAACACCTCGTATAATCGGGTTTTTCAACGGTTTTCCTTTGGGTAATTTGATCGTAATTTATGGACGCTCTTTTGTTTACTTCTGGATGAAAATTTACTCATTGCTCTCCGCATTTGAACACACGCACTTTCAACTGCTTTCTGGCAAAAAAATATTTGAATTTCCTCAATTTTAAAACATTGAAACTATTTTGTATCAATTTAACCCTTTATTCACGCCACAAAACTCAGTAGATAAAGCATTTGATAGGAATAATCTGAACATAGCTACTTTGCAGTTTACTCACAATCAAGTTGTAGGAATTGCTTTAGGTATTTTCATGAATAATGTTAATAATATTACACAGAAATGCACCTATATTACACGAGACAATTATTTAATAATTTATTCAAAACATAGAAATAATTATGGGAATGTCTGTAATTTACTAACGTACATACCAATGACATTACTCAACCAATACTGAACATACCTGACCAGAAAAAAAAATTCATCTCAAGAAATATCATGGAAATTTTATATTAAGTGGATTTAACACAGTTATGAGCCGACATTTGTCAAGGTCCCGATAGTTCTAATCAGAACATTGTTTTATCCATATTTTCCCGACCAGTTGAAACAATCTTCAAGAATATGCATTTAATTGCACTATTAAATTAAATTCAAATGGTCCCACAATGTAAGAAATGCCAGAAATCAATTCCTTAAAGGTAAAGAAACTCAGGGGAAAATATGCAAAGCATACATAACCCGAGGCCTGGTTAAAAGTAACCGAATTTACGACAATAGTACAGATGCTAAATGGATATTAGCTTTTGCATGATAAATTACCAAGTATTAGCTTTTGATTTACAGCAGGTTACATTTTACAAACGGTCTATATCATAAAGGTTTTTAATGTAATTGATGAAGGACAAAAATTCATAGCGCACATTCATTTGTATAGATATTGTCGGTGCCCCACCTCACATTGCAATGCCCTGACCTTAAAAATCGAAGACATTCCTTAAATATCCCAAGTGACATTTCTAATATATTCAAAACGCCCAGTGGATGTCAGAAGGAGCTACGACTTTTGAAGTCGCCACAACTTGACAATCTGATTTAAATGTTTTCTTTTTTGTATTTGTTAGCGATTTCTTCTCATTCAATGTAACAATTAATTTAGCCATAAAGCTGTAAGGTTTCTTGTGGTCACAGGTGATCCGAAATGCTAAAATGGGACATGAAATAAATGAAGAAAAAAAAAGCACCTCTCTAGTTGGAAAAAATACCTAATCAGGTCTGAGGTATGAAGCGTATCGCTGGCCGCAACAACAGAAGTCGTGTGTTGCAGGACGCGTTTTTGTTCGCTTCGTGCTCCGACTTCAGTCAATGTGACGTGCGCTGTACGCGCGCACCTTACCCTTGCCTCTGCCACCTCCTCCTCCTCCTCTCGAAACAGGATTTAAAAGGACTGCGTGCGGTTGTCGCCGTAAGAGAATCGATCGCGTAAGAGGGAGGTATCGATCTAAAAGGTATTCATCTCGAGGTTGTACAAGTCGACGGTGCATCGTTTTTCTCTGCTGACGTGAAACGGGAGGCCGATTGCATGTAGGGATATTTCTAAATACCTACCTTACACTCAAGGGAAGAAGATAATTTAAAGCGGTCGTTTAAAGGGACAATAATGAGTAGTCGCAACAACTCGACAGTCCAACTGCAAAGCAGTTTTAGTTCCACATATTCAGAGAAAATATATTGCCCTGTAATCAGAACGGTTTACTCAAGAATTCAGTTTCAATCTCCCACCCTCTGAGGTCACGTATCTTCCTACAAAGATTATACCCGAATTGAAATAATTTTCATTTTACGTATTATGTGCGCGTTGACCGAAGTCCACTGGCCAACTATTCGGGAAATTTGGAAATCTTCACCATAGTAGTTCTTATTAATTAATTATTCATTTTACTGATTTTTTTCATATTGGATGAGAACAATTATTTTGTGATTTTAAAACTTGATAATTAATTTACTGTCGTTTGACTCCTCCTTTGACAAGGATTGCATTGTCTTCCGTCACGTGATACGACTGTCATTTCCGTCAGAAAAGTACTTTCCTCAGTTCTTTCCTGAATTATTCTTGAAAGTACCCCGTAAGGTATGAAACTCGTAACGTCATCGCATCGTTCCTATTTTCATTTGCTATGTTTTAGTGGTCTTTTTCGCTATGGTAAGATGGTACTTATGTTAGAATAAAAAAAAACATGAGCGCGCTAAATTTCCTCCATATAAGCCCATAGTAATTTAATGTCAAACAATTCAAAATTTTGCGCCGTAAGGGTATGAAAATTCATCGCCACTGGATAGGGAATTGTTCAAATTAACATTTAAAACCTTTTCGGGGGGTACTTTAGCCTAGTCGCTCTGAGGCACATAATACCTTAATTATATTTCCCCCTTTAGTTCGCAGAGCTCACAAGCTGTACACAGTGTCCAATGTTAGGATTAACCATTTACTACTTCTACTACTAATATCCATTATATAATCAAGATAACTAATTTTAGAATTTCGACCTTTTGATGGACGAATAAGATTATCATTTACATACACACGAGGACGAGACCCATATGCTATTCCGATGCTTCACTTGTTTGGTAGCTCACAGCGTGGCGAGAAACGTCTGAACAAAATAAATGGGACCAAGTGAAGTACACATCAGGAATCAAATATGGAAAGACCAATACGGCGATATTGTGAGTTCGAGTGGTACCTCGGCACTTCCACACGACCGAAAATGAAAATTTTCTTTACAAAAAGTGCTCCGAAGTTTGAAGTTGCACTAAATGTCACGAACCCAATCACAAGTGACGAGATAAATTAAACAAAAATGTTACAAACTTTTGATAGAGTATCCTGATAAAACGTAGTAAGTGATCATTTAGATACAGTACCATTGCCAACCTCGTCGATACAAACAATATTTACGAGTCGGTCGTAAATAAAATCACAGATGAACTCGAGCTAAACTTCGATTAGCTGAAGCTGGATCCGATCTTCCTCGTTTCTCCTGGCTCTAACGAGTCCAAAAGCCCGAAGCTACAGCGTCGCGAAACTTCGCGTCGAGCTGATAACAAGCAATTTAAGTGCAAAAGGAAGAAGGAAAGAGGGAAAAAGGTGAAACGCGAGGAAGCGTATGTGGCCTTGGGGGTTTGGAGGACCGGGTCACGTGACAATCTCATAAAACAGGCGTGATGCTTTGTGAGGGAAAAGGTCTGTGAGACAGGAAGACACTTGACACATATCTACGTTCATCACATATACTCGAAGACATGTGTCTTTGCTTCCAGAAATTTAACTTCAGAAGAAAAAAATATCATAAAAGAAAATGCACTGTTATTAGATTATTCTAAATTACTTTGTTGTCCTCAACGTGGTCTTAGGCTCTTTGTAACTGCTCTCTTGACAATAATTTATTTATTTGTTGACAGTCCAATTGTGAATATGTTGAATCTGAAAGAAAAGTTTATTGACACACGGTTATTAGGAATATATTACTGATTTGAACCTGTTATAGTGTCTGCTTTTATGTATCCTTAAATAACCCTGATGATGAGGTCAATAAACCTCGAAACGTAGACGAACCTGTTATCAACTGTATTTAATGAAAGAAAACCTGTAACATCTTTATTAAGTGAAGATTTAGAAAAGTGTAATTCTGTAAGTTGAATGATTTTGTTGAATTCGTAAAAGTTTGTAATTCGTGTTAGGCTGCCATATTGTATAATTTTCGACCAAGTTACACGACTTGGAGTTTAGATTTTACTTTCCAATTATATCTAAGTCAATGGAACGTCTGTCTCAGTCTTGTATCTACGTCATGGTTCATAAAACTGAATTCTATGAAAGGTAATATGAATAATATGGAAGGTAATATAAACTGAATTCTATGGTTCATAAAACTAAATTCTATGCCACAGGCACCGGAATCAGAAAACGTAGTCGAGGAAATTATCTGAAACTTCACAGGAGTCTTCTTAACGATTATAGCAAGTAAAATGCAGTATCGTTAATACTGATGACAAACAAGAGCAGAAATCAATTAAAATTTGCTGCTAAACTGTAAGTGTGGAACTACAATCTCACGACTGTTGACTACCAAAGCTTACTGGTGCGTCTGCCAGAGTTGTGTTACTAGAGGTGGACAATCCACAAAATGTATAATGTCAGCAGAGGAGTCGTAAAAACATAATTAAATACACGTGACCTAAAAGTGAAACGAAAACCCAAGAATTCAGGTCTTATCTGTGGGCTTTGTTTATAAAGCGTTCTTAATAAAACGTTTTCTTCTTCTTCAGTCTCGATTTTAAATTAATTTCTATTAAGAATTTCATATTTTAATCCAATAATGATACCTATGTGTAATTTTGCGTTTTCTTCTTGGTGTTAAATTTTTGACATTAACAAAAGTGAAAAGTTATCACGAAAGTAGAATCCCGGGCAAAATGACCTAACCTATGAAACGTATAATAAAAATTGTGAAATGTATACGTTAAGCCTAGTCAACGTCCTAAATAAAATCGGACATTCAATATACAGGCGAATTTTTTTTATAAAGACTCGATAGGCTCTTGTCTAGACGGCATCAATTGATATAATTATTAGAGAATTTAGTGTTATTTAGTTACGAATTATCAACAATACCTTCCGAATGATTTATAGCTTGATAACAATACGTACTTGTGAAATGACTTTTCTGTGCTTTATTAAATGCAATATTTGTTGGTATTTATTAATACTATAACACGTGTCGAACAATTTTTTTTTCGTTAGGAGTATGTTGAAACGTTAAATCCGCCTCTGCCTCAGAGCCCTTGATCGGAATTAATGGAATGGTCTCTTGCTCGCTGCCGGAGAGTAAACTAGTTTATTGTCCTTCACGTGATCATACACTGTTTGTAACTGCTTTTTTTGACAATAAAATTTATTTATTTAAATTATCTCTATCCCTTAACATAACAAGACACATATAAACTCGTACACGATAAAGATGTCTCTTCAACAGTGGACGAGCAATTATTGAGTGCGTGATGGCCTTCCTTACACCCCTGGTAAAAATGTCACGAAGATTGGAATATGAACCAGAGTTACGTTGAACCATCGTCCCCAGGAGATGGAGGATTAGTTAACAAAAAAAATCCTGCTTTTGATAAAACCAGAATTTTATTTCCTTACAAAACGCACTGATAGGGGTTTGAAGTTTCTTACAATTACATTACCTTTCCATATAAAATGATGCCGTCATTAATCTCTTGAAAGAGAAGTAGAATTGGCAGCAAAGCAAACAATGCCTTCAATTTCATGACAAACGTCGCTTTTCGCTTCCTCGCTCAACTACGGCTTCCGCGTCTCTCGAAACACAAGAACTCACAGGCTTCACAATCATCTGTTCCAACAATGAACTGACCCGGCGACATTTGCCATCGCTTCGAAAAGATTGCAATAAATCACACCGAACGATACCACTTACGTGGTTTACAGATAGTATGAAAATTCTGTTTTCGTAAATATGAACAATCTGAAGAAGAAAAAAGATAAAATTTGATACTAGGCAGATAAACCTTTAAATGATAAAATCGCAATTATTAAAAACGGACATTTCATCATTAGCCACAACGAAAAAATATTTTTGGTTGCAGTTACTGATTCATAGAGACTAAAAGCCTTGCATTACTCACCTAATATTAATAATAGAGAGAAATTTAATCAGTCATAATTAAGATAACACATTCTGTATAATGAGAAAATTCCTCAGCTTCAAGTTTTGCGAATTGCTGGAATAGGGTGAGTCAACCACGAAGTCAGTGCTATCTACTCCCAGATATTATAGGTGGAACTTTTCGTCCTTGAGAGTAATGATACACACTTAATACTTCGCTGACAACATTATGTAAGAATTAGAAGAAATAACAACTAAGGGTGTGTCCCTGACCTTTGCTGCTTCATGTTAATAGTTTTGCAAAAACTTTCCTTATTCATCTAAGTTCATTTTATTATTAAGTACAACGAATTTGAAAACAAACGGAATATACGTTTAAATAATAGAAGATACGCTAGGTATGAACAGTCTAACTTCGTCTGTATAGTAACATATGAATTAATAAATAACGACCTTTTAAAGCAAACAAAATATTATAGTACATTTAGTGTAAATGCATCATCATAGAATAAAACCCATAAGAACAATACAAACACTTTAAAACGACCTCAATAATATTCACGACCTTTCGGTACACACAGGTACCATTATCAAGTGAGTTAAAATATTGCGAGAGAAAGCTCTAGTCAAACTTAAAAAATCAAATTGTAAAAATTAACGAATATTTATGATAAAATCGTACTGCAAAGTATACTATCAATAAAATAATCCAATAAAAATCACATTTTTTCTCTACCATGTGCTTTGATGAAAACATTAACATGAGTCAGATTTAACAGAATCCTAGTTTGAAAGTCAACCGTCCGTATTGCCCAGGTCCACACCTGGCCACTGTTCCCCCTTGGGACGGGAAGAAGCTATTGTTAGAAAGTAGTAAGACCAAACATACGTAGAGCTCTGTCTGTCAAACTGTAACCGTTCGAAGTAACTACAAAACATTTTACCACAAGCCACTAATTCCGTTTCCGACCATTCATGATAGCTACTTCCTGCCATGTCAGAGAACACTTCACAATATATTCACACAACTTTATTTTTAGCTTAGAAATCATAAATATAAAAAAAAACACCTATTGTACACAAGAGTTTAATGTGGGTTGATTATTAGTTTCTACGTTTTGAGAGGATCTTCTTCTATCCAGTCCATTTCTGTGGAAAATAATATAACATTTTCTTCCCTTTTTATTTCTTTTGTGTAATAAATGTGCTCCACTATCTTAAATTCCTCATTTACTAAGAATTATTTGAAACTTACGATTAACTAATTTTGTAAAATAATTTGAACTTTTTACAATTTTGCCTTTAGTAAATTTCATTATCAAGGAGAATGATAAAAAAATAATGGTGTGGAACAAAAATTTCCAAGTTTAAAAAATAAACTATAAGTTGAATATCTAATAAGATAATTCGACTATTAAAAACAGTCAATCAGTAAGAAAAATAAACATAAAGATAACAGATAAGTACCAAAATTACACTAGGGCTTGTCCTGACAAACGTGTTCTGTGATACGAGAAAAATTCAAAAATACGCATAANCAGTAAGAAAAATAAACATAAAGATAACAGATAAGTACCAAAATTACACTAGGGCTTGTCCTGACAAACGTGTTCTGTGATACGAGAATAATTCAAAAATACGCAAAAGGAAAATTAGCGGATGTGTATGTCCTTTACATAAAAATTGCACAATGACTAGCAGACGTCTCTAACATTCGCAGTTTGCATATATCCAGTAGCCTTCAGCACAGCCCATTTTTGTGCCCATGCACGCACGCACATCCACGTGGTCGCTTCCTTCCTCACATCTACAGCATGACAATGGCTATGAGGGTCCCTCCGCGCGATTCCTCTCATCCTTCGCGGCGGAAAGGAAGGAAATCCGAAATGGCTTCCACATCAGAGGGCGCTTCATCGACTGTTGCCCCACGGAGAGAGAGAAGACGTTGGAGGAGAGGAAAGAATGAAAAAGAAAAAAATTAAAAAAGAATGGGAGTCGAGGAAAAAGACATCAAGATGAGACAAAAGGTTTAAGAAGAGTAATGCAAGGTGTAAAAACGAGAAAATGGAATTAAGGCGAGTACTGGAAAAAGATGTAAAGAGGAGAAAAAAACGTGGAAAAGATGTTACAGGATTTAAAAGAGACAAGCAGAATAGTGGAAAATGGTTTTGAAGAAAAAAGAATGAGTCTTGGAAACGTTGTTACGGAAGAAAAAGAATGGAGGAGAGTCGTAGAACAAAATGTGACATAAGAAATGGAAAAGAAGAACAGGAAAAAGATGTAAAGCGCAGAAAGAAATGAAGTATAACTGCGGAAAAAGAAGTTACAGGGAGAAGGAGAAAAGTAGTGGGAAAACATATAAAAGAACAAAAATGGGAGTTGTGGAAGTAGTTACGGAACAGAAACTATGATTGATACTCGTAGAAAAAAGAACAGAAGAACAATAAATGTGTTAAAGAAAGAAAAGGTGTAGAGTGTAGTCGTGGAAAAGAATTTGATACTAGAAAAAAAATGGAAAAGGAGAGAGCACATCTGCGCGAGAGTAAACGGATGATGAAAGCTGCTAAGACATTCATTCGTCTGGCAATTCGCTAGCGTGTCCAACTTGGCTGTGGAAGCAAAACCATGTAACAGAAAAAAGATGTGTCTGAGACGCGCTTACACATGGAAGGTACTCGTATTTCGTCCATAAAGAAGTGGACTTAGTGAAACCACGAAAGAAGGGATACGAAGTTGAAGGACAAAAGGGAAATCGTCAGAACGAAAGAATATCTCATAAAACGGTTAAATCCTGGGAGACCAAATGTAAACGCGGATTCGTTCTACGAGCTAAATCTCTCACATATCATCACTGGAAAGTGGGAATTTTATCTCTTGAACTTACGGGTCCGAACCAAATGGTTTTCGAAGGAACTAGGTCAATGGTACATCGTTAGAATAAACCCTTCCTTTCTTAATCCCAAACGTTTCAAAAAAGAAAAAGAGCCGCATACTACAGAATTTACGCAGGACATAATGTTGGATAAGATGGTGACAGCAATTCGTCTTGTCACCGTGTGAAAAGTTTAGTTTCTAGGGAGTTAAAGAAATATTTAATCAATAAAATGTAAACCATTATCAAAGAATTGACAAACCGTTGTTCTCTGATGGTTTAATCTGTTATAGCTAGGGATTCACCAAACGTAGGAATGAAGGGGCCAATCCTGCTTAGGAAAGAAAATTTGTTCTAGTTTCCAAGTAAAAGAGATATTTACGAATATTTTTGTACGTAAACTAGTTGAGTTCCTGCGACTTCACTAGCTTCAAGATTTGAATTTTAAGGGCAAATTAAAGTTCTTGGATCCTCACTGATTCTACCTGATTATTTCACTTTCACTACTGAAAAAGTTGATCATATTCAATTTTCAAAACCATTGCGAATCAAACCTGAGTACACCTGAGAAAGAAAACAAAGATTATGAACACAGAAAGAGGCTGGCCAACAATAATTCTCTATGGATGCTCGGGAAAAAGAAGAAATACAGATGGCAATATGTTCAAGGCGAATCTATAAAATGCTTATTTAATACTACTATATCACAATCATTTTTTAAAGTTCTTTATAAATAGCGGTTCGACATCGATGGTCTAGTAGTAGCGTCTTCGCTTCCACGATCCCATTGGCTGAGCGGGAGAGCGTGGGTTCAATACCCTGCTCGGCTGAACTTTGCTATGAGGTTTTCAGCTGGGGTTTCCCTCGCCTACTCTACACAAATGACGGTTCGGTACCATGTTCTTCGGCAATCAAACATCTCTCCTTCCAAATTCCCTCTCCCAAGTCCAACGGTTAGGTGGAAGAGTAGGTCTCATGGCCTGAACCTCGCCAAAAGACGTGAAAGAAAAGATGTAGATTTCTTCGGTTTCTCCTCCAACCAACATAAGTATACTGGTCGTTTGTTTCCGGAAGCAGAATCTTACGTTAACCCCTTCAAAACACCAAATTTATTTTTTTTTGCACTCGGGCGATAAGATATATTTCCACGGGAGTCATATGCTGAAGCTGAGAAGTAGCACCGCAAGGGTTCCGTCGTAAGGGGCCCCAGCAAGGTTTGAGAGACGAGCAGAGGACGACGGTAGAGCAGTGATGTAGCACAGGACTGCGAGAGCAGCGACAGAGGAAGAGCCAACACATGGAGGCCATTCGTTTGCAAGGGATCTGCCTTCGCCCTTGGAGCGTTCTACCCCTCGCACCAGGGAACCAGAAACGCCCTTGGCTTGAATACAGTTTCGGAATACATGAGAAAGTATGATAACATGAATACATGAGACTACACGAAAATAAAGTACTTTCTTTATGACACTATAATTTTATTTGCAAATATGCTCTTCGGCTTAAGAAAATAGAAAACTTCGGCTAGTTGGGAGTGATCTACGTATGGGAAAAATGGATTACATTATTTATTTATTTCAATATAATGTTCTTTGCATTAATAATTCTTAATAATTATAATTACTATTGGTGATATTGGATCAGTTGAGGGAGAGGGATTACAAGGAGCTAAATCCCACGCCAGCAACGTAAGAACATAAATATTGACAATTAAGTAATTGGTAGATATACTATACATCTTTCTATTTATTCTTCACTAGCAGACGCGGCAGATGTTATCTTGTGCAAATTTCAATAAATTTGTTTGTGATCGTTTTGTGAAAAGCAATTTTAAATGTGTAAACAAAGTAAAAATGAAAAAAACTAACGCAGTTCTGAGTGATTATTGGAATAGATATTCAATTTGTGGAGGAGAACATTCAGGAGTATGCCAATAGGAATTTGTACACACGACTGAAAAAAAAATTCATCAACCAAATATGTCGTTCCTAATGTCAGTTATGGTCTTGAGTTCATAGAAATATCCCATAGAAAAAAGCACTTTCAGTTTTTCCCAAATTTTCCAATTTCCCAGGTAACTTTTCTAATTTTTTCTATCCGTAAAAACCTTCTTCTGATTATTACGAACATTTTTTTAAAAAAATAGCCAAATCGGTCCAGCCGTCCTCAAGTGATGCGCTTGAGACCAAGGAACAGCATTTAATTTTTATTTCTATAGGTTAGGGCTATCGGACACGCCAACATCTAGGTCATGAGAGCCCTACACCTGAGTAAGAATAAACTAATCCACGAACTGTGGTAAATTTCAGTCAGGTGTAAATGTGTACTGTACACCATTTCCACCCAGACGTAAACCCCGGAAAACGTGAGACACATCGCCATACAACGCTAGTTCCACATTAAAAATATCTAAACTGTAAGGTTGGGATGTCATAAATCCATTCTCACCTCCAGTGTGTTACAGTGTACCAAACGTCCAAGCCACCGAAAACGAATCCCCAGCTGTAACACAATAATGGAACAGACTGCTATTGACATTCGACCGAACAATGTTGGACGCGGAGCATTCAGTGTAGCTCGTGCCCGGGGTCGGGTCCCGCCCGCTCACCGCACAAAATGTGGGCCAAACGTCGCCAGTCTGAGTGAGGCGGGCCGCCGCCGCCGCCATGTTATTACGCCCTTCCAGCCACCGCAGATAGCGTCGTCGTTAGCGCAAGCCACTGGCCGCTTCGCCATTGCGTCTGGCCACGTCGTCAAGGCGGTGGGGAGAGGGGAGAGATGTAGTAATCGAGGCACGGCGTTTCGCTTACGGCGATGTAACACGATAATAAGCGGACCGGCGCGGCGGCGCAGAGCACACGTCAAACATAGACGCGCGCTGTCGATGCGTTTATAACGGCTGTCATCACGCAGTAATGCGATAAAGGTTGAGGGCTTCTACTCGGTGGTTATTCGCATTCAAGATCCATCGATATGGTACAGATCAACTTCAATTATGAAGAATAGAAAGAAGGAGAAATGCTTCGTGGTTATTATCGAGCAACGAAAAAATCACACTTCGAGGACGGGTACTTCTTTCGATATAATCAATGGTTCGAACTCCTTCCTCACATACTCGTTAACCTTAAATTTATAATGATGTGAAAAGAGAAAAAAGAAACAATTTTCTCAATAGTTACAATACAATATTCATAGTTTCAATTTCAGGGTCCCCACATGCCTATGCAGCTGTTGCGTTACTAACCGGGNGGGGGGGGGGGGGGGGAACAAAAATTTATTAAAAGAACAAAGTATATAATATTGGCGTCCATAATGAATACCTCTTAATAATGTAGTAATTATCGAAAATTAATTACGTTATTGTGGAATGAGTTCACGCAAAGATTATTTCCGAGTACTGGGGGGAGGGGCCTGTCATAAAATATGGTATCAGGGCCCACAGTTTGATGTGAGGAATCATTTGAAGGAGCTCACATATAATAACATATTTCGAAAGAAAATCGCTGAGTCGGGGAACTGAAAGTAGTCAGCAAATTTCAAGCTTAGTATGTGATATTTCAATAAATCAATAAGGACTTCTAACACGTGCCTCGTACTGTGTCACCACATTCAGTGACCTCATTTAGAATCACATTCTCACACACGTCACTCAAAAGAGCCAAATGGCAAACGCAAACGTTTTCATACACGAAGTCGTTATGACTTAATTTCACTTAAACTTTTTTCATCGCACATTTCGGTCGCGAGGAGAGGGACCAGGGCCGTAAAAGCACTAAAGGCTGACGCAGACCTCGAGTCACACGCGCTTTTTGTGAAGTCGAACCAGGCGACCTCGTAAACATGCAGATCACTACGCACCATTTACCATAAAAAAGATAACGCTACGGCAGAAGCGAAGGTTCATCTCGGTGACAATATGCTCATTCAGAATGACATATCTACATATCGTTACGGACGCAAACTTATACAGCAAGAATTACGTAACACATCTGCGAAGAAGAAATGGATTCATGAAGAACACCTCCATATATGTGTCGATTTGAAATCATTCCCGTAATATGATACAATATCTAATATAGAAAATATAAATAAATCTTGTTACGTTTGGTTGTGCGAATATTTGTATGTTACGCAAATCTAGAATATTTGATGAATATTTTTGAAATTTTGTGAAACTATCTAGACAAAATCATATTTTTAATATTTACAGGAACACGCGAGCGAAAATAGAGGCGATCTTTTTATTGGTTCGAATAAAATTATTTAAATTTTATATCCTTTTTGTTTAATTTTGACAGGAAATATTCCCAAAAATCCCTTACAAATATTAACTCACCCTCAAATAAAGTATGCATATGTTAGTCGCTTATGCGGTATGATTCTTGTCCTTCTTTATCTACTAATATTCCTGGTCCATCAAATTTCTTGGAATTGGGTGAGACGGCCAGCTGGTTAGCAAACAAAACGATGGATTTTCCAGAAGAAAAAAAATATGCTAAGAGTCTGGAAACAAGTCGAATCGGAATGAATTGAAAGCAGCGAATTCATTCCGCATGAACCTTTCCCTACGCAAAACGCATACTGACTCGCAACAAGATCAATGCGTCGGCCGCCCCACATTCTAGGAGGATCGCCTGAAAAGGGGAGCATACGCCAGCCACAGCGCGCCCCTCGCCGCGAGCGGGNAGCCAAGCCCTTCCTGCGCTGCGCTGCGCTGCTCTGCTACCGCTGCTGGCTGAATCCCGATAGAGTCCTCAATCGATCGAGAAACGCCAGCACTGGAAATATAATGCGTAATTTCTTATATTCCCGAAAAATTCTACGAGCAGTTTCTCATAGCAGTCTGAATCAGCTGTAGCTGGTCACATGATTCTGTCGTGTCTCACTCCCTTTTCTCCCTACTCCACCAAAAAGAGGCGAGCTCCGAGTAACAGCTGGTGCCAAAGAAGGTATGAGAATTTGAGCGTAGTAAATATAGCTGTTATGAGAAATTACTTGCTCCACAACTGTGGACAAGGCTGACGGTTCTATCTCGATTAAGGTCTCTGGATCCCGGGAGGAGCAGCGGCGTTTGCGCACGGCGTTGGTTGCTGTGGCAACGGGCGAGGTCGCGGCGCCGCAGTCACGGGAATTCAGACGCGGCTCTCGGGAAGGGTTTGTTCGCTAAGGATTGAACGTCTGCGATAAGATCTCATATTTGCACGCGTTGCTTTCGGCCAACTATAAGGATCACGGTGACGAGCGATAGTGAGGTCCAATTCTAGGCGGATTTACTCTGTAGACACATCGTGAAGCATTTTGGCGTTACAACGCCTAGATTCAATACACATTACCGCACCTAGATTGACACTTTTCCATCATAAGAAAAAAAACATTGAAGTGGAAAACTAAAAAAAACTATTCACATATCCCCAGGAACTGAACCTACGGTCTCTCCGTTTCAAGCAAGTGCTCTAGCCATGAACTACCGAGAGGGCTACGATTTCATGTTTATTTATTTTGATTGCGGTCACGGTTATCATGACTGCCTTCCTCAACATTGCCATTATAAGGCTGTCTACCTAGCCTTTATACACTTTCACCTCCTAACTATTTATATCTATTTTTTACTATATCCCTTATTTGCCATATTCTTGTAACATTATCTCTCATATCGATCTTAATAACTTATTAGTTCTCTTTTCCGTGTTATATTATTTCCTTCTCAATGCATACAAAATCACATATGTAACTACTGTACTAATATTGAAAATTTACATAGCCGTCCATATCTATCATTCCAATTTTCTTTTCGTAACCTAGCTAAAAGAGATAATTCTAAGTCTCATCTGTTAGTCTTCTATTTAGGCGCTAGAAAACAGACTATAAATAGAGGAATTCGAATAAGAAAAAATGTTACTATATCTTCACTTGGGCGCATTTAAGGCAATATATGGGCCACACACCTATTAGCAATGCGAGGTGTTACAACAGTTATGAACCAATGTGGCGGGACGGAAATAAATTACGAAACAAAAATCAAATCTAATAATGTGTAGTGATGAGACAGGAATGAAAAAGTAATACCTGCTTCTCCCGTTTATTTCATATTCGTCAAAGTACTATTTCAAAATAGTACTGATAAAACACCGCAATGGGAGTTAATTTTTTGCAGAGCGATAATAAATTCTTGGAGCACATTTTTGTTTGCAGGCTAGCCAAACTATGTTTGACCAATGTGATCCCAATACTTGGCAGGGAATTCGCACAATCTGGCAACCGCGAGCGAGGCGGTCCAACTTTTTGCGAGGGTGAGTTACGTACGCATGCGGACGGACGGCTGGCGTTACCGTATGAGGCCAAGTGCCCATAACGAAGTAACTGGAAGGAGACCAGTTGATCAATCACGTCTCGACATGCTAATACGCGACGACGAACTGATGGCTCGTGGCCAACGATTAAAATTCTGAAACGAATCACGGGGGGAAATTCGCCTTGTGTGTGTGTACGTGTGTGATGACAGCAGGTGGTGACGCAATGGCATCGGAACCCTAGAGTAAGACGGCTTGTGCCTAGCTCAACCCCGCGGTCAAGGGATTCAGGTACCGAAGATCGCATTCCTCATTTGGGTAGGGTCGATCGAAACCCCGGGTTTTTCCTGCCCATCTTTTCCTTATTCGCTACGCATGACGTAACTTTACTGTCGCGAAGGGGGAAAGCGGAGAGGAGGGCTGTTTTTGAAACGTGTGTTCTGAGTTGGGGACCGCTGCAGGGAAAATTGGAATTGTACTTCCATTTCCGAATATTTCTCGCAGAAATTGAAAATGAAATAATTTCACGGGTTTTAGCCAAATTCCACTCTTTTCGAGAAAGCCACATTAGAAACGTGAATTCTCACGGCGAGCAGAGAGATTGAATTGAGCCCTTCATTAATTCGACGTTGGTCAGTGCCTCATAATTTACCAGTGAAAGATCGTGGGCTTAATGTTTATATTCAAAGGCTAAGGACAAAATATATAATAGTAGAAGCAATGAAGCATTTAATATTTTCGAGTTGTCAATTAAACGTTTAAAGAATTGAAATTTACAGTTTAAAACATATTTGGATATCTACAGAGGAAACAGTTCACAGGAATATAACTTCTGATACTTCTTTGCATTGTCAATTAAATATTCAATATATAATTATTTCCACTCTATTACTTATTAATATTCCGGTAGTGACATTGCTCAAGTTGACGTAACAAACATTAAATGTGTCAAAGTACTAATTATTTGCGTCTAAATATCAAGTACGACTAAGTATTAAGTACGAGTAATTAAATACGTCAAAGTATTAAATACTTCTCATAACACAAATGACGAAAAAATACCTCTTTTCGTTGAAAAAGAAATGTTAGCTTTGTTCCACGAAAGGGTAATTAGCGAAGTCGTGGAGCTCGTCTTGTACAGAGAACGATGGGGTTCTGGAATCGGGTCGTCGCATTCAATTGAGCAATTTTCCTTCGCTTGTCAAACTCCAGGGAGAGAAACGTACTTTTCGGGTCAAGACATTCATTCTGGTTCTTCTCCTCCCCAGTTACAGATGTCTCGGATCAGGAAAAGCTATCTTCCACTTAATTACAAGAAGGGGAGCAATTAGTGGAACAAATGTCTCCCAGAAAATGGAAACAACGGATTGTGTGAATTTAACGAATAAACGGAACGTATGTCTCAAATGTTGTTCTGTGAATTCAAGTAAATAAAGAGTTAAAACAGAGGGAATAATGATAAAGCACAAGTTTAACACTAATGTTGAGCATATTATCATCAATAAACAGTTTCTGACAGATCATTGGGGAAAGCCTCAAATGAACATGTGTGTTTACTACAGATTTTGAAAATTAATCTCACAATAAAAAACAAATTTCCCTTGCACCTACCCAGAATTTAGATTCTGGTAGAGTTATAAAATAACTGTCAGGATTAACAAATTCCAAAATTATTTTCATTAATTTTGAACCGTAAATAAAATAAACCTAGATAAATTTGGGGAAAAAATGGAGAATCTCGAAATCTTCTACAACAGGAATTGATTGTTAATGAACAAACATCACACTAGTACTCTTTTCTTCAAGGATGGAAAACCTATATTTGTACATAAAGATAATACATAACATGAATTCTTAATGATATACTTTCGCCGATCCAAGCCTGGTAATTAATCCCAGGCAACGTGGTGTACTATGACTAATGACTCAGATCCCCTCAAAGCTGGAAGTCAGTTGAAGGTGTTAGTCACTGACTCGATTTGCCTTTGGGGCCGCGTTAATGCACTTCTCCCATCAAGGAAATAAATTACACTCTGCTCGTATCACACGAGTGAAACACGTGTCAGGGTGCTTTGACAGCCCCCTCGCCCCCTCCTACGATCTCCCTCCTGGGCGAACGATATTCTGAAGACAGCGGAACAAACTACGTGATGATTTATTTCTATATCTCTCTTCCAATCTCACAATGAAGACTGAAATTTTTACGCACCCCCCGCCAAACACTCTCAATACACACATTTTCCATTACAAATCGCTCAGATGAAATGTAAACCACGGAAAACTATTTATGTGAATACCCTTGGGTTTGAGGACCAAAGGGAGAAAAATTAAGGATTTCTCCAAGCCCTTAGATATGTCATCTCACCTCTACAGGTCGTTACTATGACGTTGTGATGTCACATACAAAAGGTCTGGAGAAATCCTTTCCATTCTCTGAATTTTGGATCTCATATCCAACGAGTTCTCTCAGAACGGATTTTATCTTTGCTTCAACTTCTACGAAATATAAATTCTTCAGAAACGGATAACCATACGATAGAATACGAAACTACATTTTTTAAAATAGAAAAACCCGAAAATACAACATTTTTGTCAGATTCCTTTACAAACATGTACGACCACGATTTAACACTTAAATACAAAATTCCAGGAGTAATGATAAATTAAATAAAAACTTTCACGAAAATCTCAAGTCGGAATCTTTGTGGTGTAACGTCAACCTAACAACATTTCAACAATGTGGTTCTGAATTCTTTATCGAAGGGACATTTGAGAAAAGAGTGCTTTCATTGTGGTGCTCCAGTCGCCAGGAAACGCGACCACACACACATCCACACACGTGCCATACTCCCACTCCCATCCATACATACACACACCCCTTCGGAGGAAGTCGGGTGGCTTTGCCGGAAGCGGCTGGATGGGGCGGAAGTGCCGGCAGCCGCAACGCCGACGAGACGCCCTCCTGCCCGCCCACCTGCCCTCAGGCGACGAAGTGAGAAGCGGGGGAGAAAGAGGGGGAAGGGGAGAGAAAGAGAGGAGGAATAAGAAAGAAGAGGTGAGAAAGGAGAAGAAAAAGAAGAGGGGAGAAAGAAGAGAAGAAAGAGACAAGGAAGAAGAAAGAGACGAGGAAGAAGAAAAAGAAGAAAGAGACGAGGAAGAAGAAAAAGAAAAGGAAGAAGAAGAGAAACCAGGCAACCCAGGAGGGAAAATATTGCAGGAAATGCAATTAGGACAGCAAACCCTTCCATCCATGACTCGTAAAATATGAATCGCTTCGCTCATTACCACGCGCGCCGATCAATTAACGTGATGAAACCCATCAACCCCTGCTGCAAAATTAAAAAAAGAAACAGACGACAAAACAATAAGAGTTAAATCATATGGGATACTAAGCTGTAAATTTATGTCGGAATGATATACACACGCGAAAACATTTTTAATATTTATTATTTATGATGAAATATTTGGTATATAGTTCTTTTACCGTATATAATAAAGTTACAACAACAAAAAATAGACTGATAGTAGTGGTCTCTCTCTTAGCTCTTCCGAATCCAGTGCATACCACAAACCGAACGGAAAACTAGTGAAGAGTACGAGATGACGTGAAAAAGTCAAGGGGAGGAGTTAAAGACGTTAAGATGTCGATGAGAAGAATAGAAGGCACCGCGAGATGGGGAGGGGGTAAGAGGGCGAGTGCCATCTTTAGAGATTCGGTGGCCGAAGGGCACAAGGGATGCAGGATAAAGGAGATCGGGTTCCAAGAACAGATCGGTTGAGCACCGCAAAACGGGTCACTGCTCACGAAGCTCCGGCGGAAGAGTTACTTGGCTCATATCATTCGACGGATTGGTACAAAAATATTCTCATCAATGGATCCGTGATATCTAATGAATTCGAGGAGACAAAAGAGGGAGTTTCGGGTCGAGGGAGGGGAGTACGCGTTCAGTTGTTTTATTATAAAACACGCTCAGTCAGAACCGGTTTGGAACATTGTAAGAAAATGATCACTCACGTTCACCTACGTACAAACTTAAACTGATTTATTTCCATTTACCGGTCAACTGAAAATGCGCATGATGCTCATGGTTTCCCCATTCATTTAATGAAGTATTTTATGTTGTTTTATGTACGATTGTGAATACGCTTTATCAATGTTCAAATATTTTATGGTTGTTATGTTGTATTCATCAACCTTCTGTGGAACCATTGGCTGATCGAAGGAAAGATCTAGACCAATTGGCTGATCTCCTAAAAAACGATTTGGATGTGACATCCAAAATCAATGGAAGGAAAGGATTTCTCCAAAACTCGGGATGTGATATCCCAATATACCAAAAAGGAAAAAAAGGATGGAATGTTACATTTATTGTTATTCGTATCCCAGTTGTTATATTTTAGAGAAAATTCAAGTGTGATTCTTGTCCGAAAGGAGTAATTATACAAGTACCAAGAAAGACGAATTGCTCTTCAGTTATATGCCCCTCGCAATTAAAAAAATGATATCCCGCCCCTGGTCTTAAAGTTAATGCAGAATCAGACAAATAAATACTTCGAACCAGGAATAGTTATAAGGAATTCCTGTCTCGAAGCTCTCGAAACCAAATCCGTTCCACACGTATGGAGTGCAAGCTACGAAGGAGTCCTTCACGGACACTGCGTTTAGGTGCCAGAGGTAAGCGACCCACCCTCCAGCAGCGGGGCGACGCGGTCGAGTGAACCCCGCCAGATCAAGAGACGTCAACACATCCACCCACAACCACGCAACAGCACACGAAACATACCCCTCTAGCCATACAATCACAGAATTATTCAAAAAGATTTAATAATCAGATGCTTTGACAAGCTGGACGGCAAAGAGGGGGGCAGTTCGGGTCCTTCCAAAATTTAAAAATTGCATTCAAAGGCCTTTATAATCTGTATACAATATCATTAATCTCCAATTCGTTTAATAACATGAATTAAACAACTGAACATTTTTATACGTTTTTGAGAAAATTATGGGTCCCTTGCGAAATAAATTTCCGGTTACTGGTCTGTCAATACCAAATCAGTACTTCAGCTACGAAATTAATCTGCTTCATCTTCCAAATGTTCATATTTTTCGAGTTCTTTACACGTATATTATGTCCGAATTGTCGAACAAAAACGTACAATTTTTTTCATCGCACTGTCAAACTGAAAAGTTATTGTCAAGTACAAGTTGGACTTATCGAGTTTAAAGTACCTACCACTACAACGACAGACCAACCAGCACGCAAATCCGATATACTACGTCCTAGATGAATGGCATTTCACCACGGCGTTGTACACAATCTCCACTTTCCCGACTATACCGTTTTCACATGTGCGAACTCTTATGATCAAATGTTCTCGAGTTTTATCCAGGTGTTCGATGGGAAGATATCAGAAGTTTGAGCAAAACAATCACCGGGTACAACCACATTAAATGACACAGCTAACACAAGTCCACACTATCTGAATGATAATGTATTGATGTGATTACATTATAGTAGATATCCAAATTTATTAAACAAATAATATAGTACATCAATTATTTTATTGGTTACGCAAAATCGACATTTTGACTATGTGGAAAACACTAAGTAATTATCAGCCTGTTGATTACCATGGGGTCGATAAAACTTTTGCTTAATCAATAAAATAATTTATATACTATATAATTTAATGTTTCTTCGTATATCTGAATAATTCTAGTACTTCCACTACGCATGAATGTGTAGCAATCCGATTGAACTCGTTTAAGTCCATTGTCTCCCCCCTCCTAGCGACAGCCAATCGGGAAACCTCAAAGGGTCCCCTCCGCATCGATCACCAACCGTGACGGTGCTGCCTCAGCGCTGCTGGGGTCCACGCAGCATCAGCCCCATCTTGGCAACGCGCCTAATTAAATACCATTGAGCGAAAGAACTCGGAAGTGTAGGATACGCCGAAACCACCTGCACTAGATACGAAAAGAAATAAAAGATTTATTTTATGTCTAATTTATTGCGGCATTTGATAAAATAGTAATACCACAAGTTGTCAACACATTGTCCTGTAGTTGTCCCATAGTATGAAAACAAATCACTCAACTTCAGTCAAATGAAGATGGTGAGGAGCCGGGAATCGAACCCAGAATTCCTGCATTGATCGCAAGCGTGTTTACCACTACACCACCCGTTAGCCTTACAAAATTTCCATCCAGACCTAAGCTCCGGAAGACATGAAACACAGCCGCATACAGGAGATACGTGAACCAGACGGCACACAATGCTGTGTTCGCTGGAGTACCGGTTTCACACGTACCAACATGTAAAGATAGGTTATGCGTATATTTCTTCCATGTACCTACACGTGGAGAAGATATGTGATAAAATTTCAGTCAGGTGAAAATGGAGAGGAGAAATATAGTACATTCCATGTCCACACATGTCATTCGATTACAAAAACAGTGCAATAATTTAGTAGATATCCAGAATACAAGATATTAGCCACGTATTTCATAACATCTATATCTCGTATCAATTCCAATCTCTTGAACGATATATTTTCTCCGATTGCACTTTTATTATACATCAAAGCTTCCAAGAAACACACAGATAGAACGACAAATGCCACGCACACGCCCTTTTGTTTCATTGGAGCAAACAGAAACAGACGAACGCGGAGTTTTCTCATATGAAACACGTTTGTTTTATATCCGTTTATTGGAAAGGTTACTGCTTTTTTACTGTATGAAATTAAATGTGTTCTGAACATAGTATTTCCAATAACAAAGAGACTTCTGAAAACAAGTCTCATATGTGTTCAGAACACAAATAGAAAAGAAATGTTCAGTCCTTCTCCTAGGGGTTTTGAGACGATTTGAAAAAATTCCATACAGGAATTCTGGGCGTATGTCATGATTTTTTTTAAATCGTAAAACCCAACTTCACTAACAAAATGGCGTTATGCAAAATATCTTGTTATTAAATACGAGGAAAAAATATGTAGATAAAACATAACTCATCAAACGAAATTAAAACCTAACGTAACACAGACGCAATTCGAGGCAGCGGAAACCCCTACAGATAAAAGACTTTTAAATATAACCCATAATAATGATTTATTACTCAGCAAGTGAGCAATGCTCGATAGCAGACAAAAAAGACACAAGAAAAGGATACATAAGACGTTAAATAACAAATCAAGTACTCAAATATCTATTTTAAAAACACACACACACACACATGGTATAAAATGGTTAGAAAATTAGTGCAGAAGGTAACGAGAAGGAAATTACACTTAAAGAATTAATTATTTGCGCGAGGCCCGTATATGTGTATATTCACATGCATACACAAACACACACTCGCTTACGAACTGATACAGACACACGCTCGCACATACAAACGTGCATGAATACTTGTTTTGAAATCATGAACTTGAAATAAATTCAATTGAAAACAACCAACGGTTGTTTATTATCTCCAATTGTGATTCCAGTATCTGGTCTAATTATTTCAAGTTAACTGCGGACTGCTCATTTAATTTACCCCCACCACTACACAAACACACACACACAAATGGTCTAGGCATGACCTATAGAAATAAATCTACAACTCTACTCAGAAACAAACTAACGTAAATTAACACGTCAACTCTGATACAAGACGTACAATAAACAAACGCGAGAAACCAAAAAGGAATTGAAAATACAATAAGACTCTTCCAGTAATGCGGTACGATACTTTTTTACCGTAACATACCATGATTCACCTACAGAACACAATCTTATTATTTTTCGGAGAGTCTCTGTTCTCTTTTGTCTCTTGGATAGTGTCTCCCCTTTTCCTATCAAAGAAGAGCAAAAACATCTGACAAACGCATGTAAACTACACACAAACAATCAATTATTTTTTATTTTACGACAATGTAGTGTTTCAGTTGGCTCTGAAATGTACTATTGATGTTCTTAGACAATCGTTGTTTTTTTTGTGAGTTAATATCCCACAAATTTTTGTTATCACATTTAATTACACCATCACATACGTCGTCATAGGTAGTTCATTGTTACAGAGGAAAAAAATGTTACGCATTTAAACTCTCAATCATTTTCATTCTTGTGCTGTGCGTGTAAATTATTCGCAACAAGCAGTTTAGTAGCTTGCTCGGTTCAATTCCCGGCGGGAACACCAAGAAATTTGTAGCTTTTCACTTCAATGTCCGAGTTTATATAGCTGGGACAATTGGAAAGCAAATCCTTCTAAATCTTGCCATTACTAACTACTTCTAACACCACGTGGGCCAAGTTGTAGGTAAACCCACCAACTTAAAATAGTCATATCACGCACCTCCTATCACCCCATGTAGATAAGCTTCAACAGCACACTTCATTTCCCATTTACAAATACTACAATGGATTTTTAAAAAAACTACAGAACGGTGGAAAAATACATAACTCGGAGCAGAATTTTTTCCCGTCGTTTCCTCCCCGGAAGTTTCAACTTCTGAGGCGCCACAAAAGCGCAAGAAGGAAGGAAGCAAACAGGGAGGCAGCCGCCGCAGCCATGCTACATCGATAGCTCGCTTGAGGCGTGAGACGAAGTTCCTTGCAGCCAATGAGCTCGTTAGACCGCGCGGAAGAGAGCCGGCGCGCCCCGCGGCACCGTAGCGCGGAACCTCCCCTCCTTGGACCAAAGCATGGCGCAACTCCCAACACACTTCGCCCAAAGGGAATTCCTCCAACCGCCAATCAATTCATCTCACATTCTACAATAGCACAGCTGGAGTCACAACTTCTCTCGATCATGTGTAGCATCACAGGGGATGGAACAGGAATTTCTGGATTGTTTCGAAAGGATATGGGGGTGGGGAAGAATAGATATGTATCGAAGGCCGATTTTTGTGGTTTGTAACCCCCAATCCCTCAACTTCTCAATACCTTGACCCCCCTCCCCTTCGAGTTTTCGGGGGCACTCAATAAGATTGCTTTATGCAATATTTACTCTGTTCAATAGTACTAATTTATTAAATTGAATAAGCCATGAATTAGACACTATTTATAATTCATGTCACACTTCAATGTTCATGCGATGAATTACAATGACGTACTAGGTGGATAACCACTTAATATTAATTTGTAGTTCAAAGATTTTTAAGGGGTTGCAGTATTCTTTGCGACCCCCGACTACATCATCAAAAAGAAGTATAAAACTAACGCAATATCTTGCTTTTAAAGAAAATACATCAACATTTTTTTTTTCGTTTTTATAGCGTGCGTGCAGCACATAGTTTGTGGCAGAATATTTTTATAGCTAAGCAGACGAAATGTAGGGAACATTAATAAGTGCAATATTGAATCAGAAATAAAACATTGGATCACTAAAACATTAAAAAATAACAGGAGTAAAGGTTTCACACACCCATCAATTCAGAGTTTTGGGTTACACGTTATAATCATCAAGCATTGCGATATACTGTAATTTCACTGACATATTTCTCAAGTTAAATCATATGGTGCAACAGGAAAACAGTTTTCAATCAACCAATAAACCTGCACAATGTTCATGTTCAATACATAAGCAGGAAATATTTCACATATAACTTTCGAATAAAAAAAGTAACCCATGCGTCTTAAATGCGTATTTACAACGTTCACTGCGGGATTTGCTAAAGACTAGGGTGAGTTTTTGCACTAGACGTCAATATACAATTACTTCACAAAGTGGAGCTCATTAGTACAAATATCTCCAGATAATATTCTTTTGTGCATTCCTCAGCGATAGTTAAAGAAAAAATTAGAACAGTTCAGGGACACCCAAGAAGTTCTCCCAGATTATGAGGTTAATTTTGCCGAGTGTCCGGTAGCTCATTTCAGTGATTTTAGTTACAAATACTAATTTTGAAAGAAAAAAAAATCAATGTATGTTATATTAAGTTACGCCGAGTGGTTTATTCGTACAAAAATTAAATATTTTTTTTTGTTATCGAGAAAAAATTAAAAACGTATCATAGGATGATTTCTGTTTAAAAAAAGACAATTATATAAGGAATATGATCGTAAGTCGCAAAAACTTTACGCTCCAATTACATCGTAGCATACGCTAAGAGGCAACTGGAAGATGTATCGTTGCTTTAAACTAGTTAGGCGAGCAAGGACAATAGGCTTTCCCTCCGATATCATGCGGTGGCCACTGAAGTATCCATTGACTGTGGTGAGCACTCGCGAAGTGCGCTGGACAAAGGAACCGGTCTGCCCTGCTACACTGGTCGTTCCACTCAAACAATAACCACGGTGCCATGGTCCTACAGGGTTTCTCAGCGTAAAACGCTTTCGACCTCACCTAACTAAAATTACACCTGAGCAATCGCACTCAGTTTTACAGTCAAGTACGAGTTTGGGTAAGATTTCAGCCACTCACAGAACGGCAAAGTAATACAAATAAACTACAAATTCATTTTCAAATAATTTTCTAACCCTAGGAATAGCATAGATTTTACAAACACCAAAATTAATTAATTATAAATAGTTTAATGTCAAAAAAGCAGTTACAGATTGCGTAAGACCACGTGGAGGATAATAAACGAATTTACTCTCCGGAAGTAAGTAAGGGACCATTTCATAAATTCCGGTCAAGGGTCCTAAGGCAGAGGTGGATTTAACATTTCAGCACACTTCCAAGAGTAAAAATAGTTCGATGCGTGTTATAATATTAACATAATACCAACTAATTTGTATTTAATAAAACACAAGATTTCCGAAAGTTATGTCCCATTTTGGCAAAGAGCGGTCGACACTTTGTTTTCCCAGTAAATCTACGTGTAATCTGTACATGCTGAAAAAACTTCATGTTTAAGTGAACAGTTAACGCAACACAGTTTACCTAAAAAAACTATCACCTTAAAAACTTCCAACACGCATCTGTTACTTTAGAACAAAGCAAATGTCAAACTGCAGCAATGCAAACTTATTTCCAGGTCGATAAGCGAAAGTTATAGTGCAAAAACAATGCGAGATGTTTCTGGGAGTGACTCAGTGCCAGGGCACCATTTTGACTCTGCAAACAAGCGTAGTGCAACGTAAGCAAAAGTGCGATGCTCGCCTGTCACAGCAGCTAAAACAAAGCAACGTCACTAAACAGTCGGCGCGGCGCTGTCAAGGTTTGCAACTTCTCGTCGTAGAGTCTGCAAGTCTACTGAGGAACGCTTCCTACTGTGTTTTACTTTATTTTACAAGAATATTAGTAGTCCATATAAGATTATAAATAGGAAACATTTACGTGATCCAAAACGCTGTACCCACGACTCGAACTATAGTGAAAATGTCAATTAAATGTGCTACGATACATAGCATTGAAATATAACTGTCGAAGGACATTTAGTTGGTTTTCTTTTGTTGATTGGGAGAAACAAAGGAAAATGAAAGAATAAAAAAATATTTCCCTCCCAAAATGATCCTGCCCTATAATCGAATTCGTGTACAAATTATATATGACAATACCATTCTGACGATTTTTATGGTTCCGTTTAAATTCGGAACCTTCAAAAGTACACGAAGAAAAAGTAGCGTGTTCTCCGCAATACAACACATTGTACACGAAAAAAAATAATAATACAAAGAAAAGAGCTAATAGATACGCTCAACTTAAAATGATACGAATTTTTCTCCAGGAAAGTCACGTCTCGAAAAAAGAGTTGAATATGCACTATGAGCGATGTTTGTAAACTATAAACTCCATATTTAAGAGTAATAAATCAATATGTACTGTACTGTTGTGAAATAAACAAAAGAAAAACGTAAGTTTTCGTAATCAATCTGAAGTGTCCGAACTGTTTGACCATATGAGAACCACAGCCTATGTGCGTAATTGACCGAATAAAACAATGGAACGCTATAGAGTTCGAGTATTGGTATCCAAATTCCCGAGTTCCTTACGACTTCTAGAAATCTCGTCGGTAGATCATACACGTGCACATCACTCCAAGGTTCACTGCCTAAAAATTCAGAAATATTGCACTTCAGAACCTTTGTTGTAGACATATCAAGCTAAGAATTTGGCACAAACATTACAACCTTCGGAGAAATTGATTAATAAAAAATATTATTTCATCTCATAATTTTAGGACACGTCATAGATCATAAAATCAATAATAACAAAAAAGAAAAACGATGGACATTCAATTATTGAAACAAAAGAAAGCTGTAAATTGATTTTTTCTCCATTTTATAAGAAAATGGAGTATCAGTAAATCGATACCGAAAAACTGGACCCATTTCTAGTAAATGTCCACAAATCAAAAATACTGAAAAAGAAAAAAGTCTCGCTCGTATGAGAATAGTCGTGTCATCCCAATAGCAATGAAGGAGTGCTGCCACTGCTGAGCAATAATCTCCCTTCAGCCAATGATTGCGCGTCGCGTGCGCGAGTTATGTGCTCTTCCCCACGGGCAGCGAGGGACGCCCTACCTTCCCTTCCTCCACACCCTTCAACCCTCCAGGGCCGCGGCGGCGTTTCTGCAAATCGCTGCGCTCTCGGGGAGTACGGTTGGAATCGAAAGAGTGGATCAACATGTTTTTCTTATACGACAGAGCCTTCTTCCAGATCCTCTATCCCTCTTTCTGAGCTAATTGGAGTAAACTAGTTGAGCATAGAGCGAATAAATAGAGTTAGCTCATTTACATTCTGGTCCGGGGCCGTCCATAAATTACGTAAGGCAAATATTACAAGTTTCTTTTACTCCCCCCTCCATAACGCAATAGTATTTAGATTAGTCATAGAAGTTTTAAATAATAAGTTTTTAATAATTTTGTAGTAATTTGTGTAATAATAGTTTGGAAATTTTATGTCTTCCAAATTTTACTTTAGTTCACATATTTTTTGGATACTATTTGGTTTTTGAAGAGAATTTTAATTTTTTAATCGTGACCTAATCCCAAGAAATTCAAGTTTTTATTGCTGCTTGGAAAATGTATGGGCAAGTATTTTTACCCTTGCTTAATTTTTCGTTCTTCATTGCTCTGTGCTCTCACCGAATGGTGAAGTACATAGATTGCTGTGACAAACTTAATGGTTTAAAAAGCGCCCTGTAAAACACCCTTACGTAACTCCAAGGTTAATGTAATAACGTCTGAATGAAAACTCGTAACAAAAATGAACGAGTAATCGTAACAAAAATGATTTCTCCTGAAGATTGAACAGCGAACTCTCCTATTCCTTCTCGAACATCTTTATCTAAAAATCTTAAGAGAGACATTTTTACATGTTCAACACATTTTCTTAAAAACTAAGTTTCCCTATCATTAGTCCTTTAGAGTTAGGAAGACGAATAAATAACACAGGACAGAATCATGTTCTAAACTTTAATTGAGTTGTTGCTCATTCTTAACAGCACTAATGAATAGGTTTCAGTCGTATCTTCGAAACAATAAATTATGAACAACTCTAATTTCCTTCTAAATTCTTGTCACAATGTTAAGATGCACGCAACTCATCAAGGTAAACAACATCTGAAAATCACAACAAAGAACTGCGTAGCACTTGTTTCAGAGAAAACAAAAAAATGGGAGACAAAGTGAAAACTCTCAGTTACAATACCTTCTCGATGAAATTTCAAAATTTCAATCTTATTTCGGCTCACATTCTTATATTTTTATTCTGATAATTATTATCTAACTTCCCTGAAAGTCAAATTGACTATTCAGACAAGTGCATATGGTTTTAATTCATGCCCGTTACACCAATCGCTGATGAGCAAACGAATGTTTGCAGGCAGCGATACCGCGAGTTCTCTTTTCTCTTCAGAGCACCGTGTGCGGTCAGTCGTTTGCACGTCCTTGGCAGTGGCATAGTGGAAGGGAAGGGACACCCAAAAGCGGCTCCAACGAAAGGGTAGGAGCGAGAGCATTTGTGAAGAGGCCTTATACAGCCCACGAAGGCCAGCTCTTGTCTGCACGACGCGGTGCAATACATGTAGTAGCAGAGACTGCAAATGGGAATTGTTCCCTCACGGAATAGCACAGAACGGACACTCCTAATGGTTAAAGATCCGGTACTAGATACACGGAACAATTTCCTTTCCTTCCAACACGCATTGAGGGAATGGCCCATTAAGGATTTCATCCTACACGTTTTCTTCATTAAACAAATTTTTAAAACCATTTACTATAGTGCAATAAATACACGAAAAATAAAGCTACGTTTGTCATCGTGTCCTTACAAGTAAACATAAGCTACAGTCATGACCCGATAGAATGGGGGAACAGTGCCTTAGGTTTAACTGCGAGAACATACACAAGTCAATGCAGTTATTTTCTGATTTCTAAATTTCGGTACAAAACACGATTAAATAAATCGATCCCCCGAGGAATGATGTTGAAGATTAATATTTCCAATGAAGAGCTTAATGTGGAAACAGTCCTGAGTTACATTCAAGATGAGATTCCACATTTTCATTAATCATTCAGAATCATGAGAAATAGTTCAGGAGTAGAAAATGAGTGCACTATGTCAGAATAAAAGTAACAGAAGAATAGTTCCTTCAGTGCAGCAATAATTCAACCAACTTTGGTTCTTCATTACAGATAATAATAATAAATTTATTGTCAAAAAGCAGTTACCAATTACGTGTGACCACATGCAGGACAATAAGCTAATTCACTCTCCGGAAGCAACCACGGGATTATCCCATAAATTCCAATCAAGGGCTCCAAGGTAGAGGCGAATTTATGTATTTTTCATAAATAATTGAAATTATTGTTCATTTGCCAATAGATACTGAGTTATAAAATTCTTTATAACAACGCTCTCGACTTGATAGATGAAGTTCTGGAACAGTTGAAAACCTATAGCTTCTCCAAGCTGGGAAACCTTCAAAAACAAAATCCCTAAACTCCCAACACATTCGTTCTATTTCCATCGTCCGGCGACGATCGCCCTGGTCGGATGATAGGAAGCTGACAGCTGCCGGCGACTGCGCGATGCATCCATGGCTCTGGTCACGACACGAGAGCTGCTCCGCGCTGCACGCAAACTGCCTCCCGCGAACGTCAAACAACGGAAATCACCGCCTTTATTTTGGGCTCTCCGCTGCGCTGAGATATTCGAAACCTTTTTCTTCTTCGTTATTTGTGGTGGAAAGAAGTCTCTACCAACACCAAACACTATGGAGAAACGTACATCTGTGTCAGTTTGTGACGGAAACAAAACAGACGTCATAAGAAGGAAGGAAAGAAGGAAATTAAATTTCGTGACTGCGTTCACAATAAAATATCCTTCAATTCCCTTTCACATGGAAATTCAAGAGTGCATCATAAATTACCTAATGCATCCAAGGGGGCAGAGGGGATTCTGATACTTTTACACTGTGTTACGGGGTAGGGGGAGTTAGTCTTAGTAGTAATAATATTAATAAATTTACTGCAAAAAGCAGTAACAAACCGCTTATGACCGCGTGGAGGGCAATAAGCTAATTTGCTCTCCGGGAACAAGCAAGGGACCATCCCATCAATCCCGATCAAGGGCCCCAAGGCAGAGGCGGATTTAACGTCTCGGTACTCTTAATAATAAAAATAACGTGTTATAATATTAACATAATACCAACAAATTTGTATTTAATAAAACAAAAAAGTTATTCCACGGGTGCATATTATTAAAGTACAGATTATTTGAAAAAAAAGTTAATAAATCGTAACTATTAAAATAACTCTAACTTAAGAGATTAATTATTACAACAGACCGCCTCCTTAGCCAAGAGCTCAGAGAACCTGTATATAAAATTCGCTTCCAGTCGCAGGAAAATTCAAGAGAAACCCGGGTCAGGATGGTATTACGTAACGTTAAAATTTTATCGGTATGTTTTAGTGGACGCTTTTAACTTTTACGTTAGTCATCATGAAGACCGAATGTCTCCACGTTTTCCAAAAAAAAAACGCTTTTCTTAACGAGTGAGAAAGTAGGACAAGCGTTACGTAAGTATTGGGGAAGAGGCAAGAGGTATCGTTACAGATGCGTTACGGCGGGGAGGGAGATATCAAAATATGGAATTTTTGTATACCGCAATTTATGGACGAACCATAATAGCAATAATATTTATAAGAAACTATGATACTTGAACAAAAGAGGGCACTATCCTCCCAGTGAAAAGGCGTACGATAGCACGTCATGTATCACGCTCGAAATCTGCTTCGTGTTGGTTCAGAGCATCCCTGACCTATTCTTCCTCTGGAGTTACGTCACAAACACAAAATAGCAGATGGTGGATTAAGCAACAACAAACATATGTTAATCAGCTTAAACTTCCGTAAATCTTCACATTACATGACAGAACATTCTTTAGTTTGTGCATAACCCGACGAATTACCTACACATATGAAATTATCATACATTGAATATGTATTGATTCATTTCGGAGCAGTCCACAAAGTTAGTTTATTCCATCAGTTTTCATTAGCTTTCTTTTATGATTGAACGTTGGTATCACAAGAAATTCGACGCTTGTAAAATTACGATTTCCTAAATAATTGCACAATTACGAAAACAAATATTGCGATAATATTTACCCTTCAACAATATTGCGGACATAAAAATTACATCTCTGTTAACAACTACAACGAAAATGGTAGACGAAAAATGAATACGATACTACAGGTATGAATGCAATAGCCTAAATATGCATACATTCTGAACATTCATGAGAAACATCGCAAATAAACAAAAAAAAAAATAAAATACAACCACATTTCGAGGTCCTTTTATTCACAGATAACAATCTCAACGTCGATTATTGTAACAAAAGACTGCCATTAGTAGAGGATTTGATGAATCCGTGATGCTCTCCGTAATAGACATCTGACGATCGCTTTTATACCTCGTAATAGGAAGAACGTTTTAATTTATACATTCAATAACAGTAGATGCCGCTTCTTTCGAAGAGATCCCTGGAAACGACCGTGATTCCGTGTGTGCCTGAGGCGGGATGTGAACTGGGGAGAGATGACGCCGACGGCTGCGATGCAACGGTATCGGAGACCGGGCCGCCGCAGCCTCGCCGCCGGGACCTAGCGGTACGGTGACCTCGCCAGGGCACAAGGACGCGAACCGTCTACTACTTACAGCCGCAACAGCGTTGGCCAAGCTCCTCAGTCCTGTCCACCCACTCAACCACTCCCATGATACAATACAAGAGGTAACAGGGTTGGGGGAAGGGATGGGGATGTCCCTTCGCCCAAATTATTTCGAGACTCCCCCCCACCCACAAATCATTCATGATTTCGAAAATTAGTCATAATGATTAGAATTTACTATACGGGGCCATCCGTAAAATGTTTCGTAAAGAGAAGAGGGTTTTTTTTAATGGTGATTTTTGCGAAACTTTATTAATTGAAGATCCCTAAGAATTTTTAAGTTTTATTTTAATAAATAAAATACATAGGTAAAAAATCATAATAAGAATTCTACACAACATTATGATCTAGGACGTCAATGTAATTTAGACATCAATGATTTTCTACCAGGAACCCTTCATTGGAAAATTAGAAAATTGATTCATCTTGTAAAAATATTCTTAATAAAATAATAAGTTAATACATTCGGGAACAAATTTTAAATATTTGTGAATTTTCTAATAAATTAATTCAGCCTTTACCTCCCACACGATGGAAAGAAGACACGAAAATTTAAACAGAAAAAGTCTCACTGCGTATTTTCGACAATTTTTCCCCCAGACTTATAATCATCCAATATGTATCTCTATATGCATATCCCTAAAGATCTATTTGAGTCATCAAACCACTGTCAGCCGATCGCTTGCGTAAATACAAAAGAAATATTTAGTTAGACCAAATAGACTCGCGGACTCCCATCTCCATGCTCTTGGCACGCGGTCGCAGAATAACGGACACACCACTCGGCACAGTGAACCAGCCTTTTAATGAATCCGTTGCAACATACACTACACTTGTCCCCATTTCTGTAATGATCAGGTTCGAAAAAATAAAATATTTCAGGACTTCACTTTCGATTAAACGTTCCGTTACAAAATCATTGCCAGTGTTAAGGCAATCTTCATTTAAATCGGGTACCCAAAATCGTATTTCAAGTTCTTAGTCGGGAAAAATTAATTAGCGTACCTCAAATACATTTTGGTGATCTTTATGACATTTGAGATTACAAAATTGTTTTGAAAGTCAATCAGCATGCTACTTGCGACTTGAAAATAACGAAACATTTTTAAAATGTTAATAAAACAATTTGAAATTTTTGTTAATCATACTTTACCTAGTTATAAAGCGAGGGAATCTTTAGCTCGTAATGAGCTTTTCTATTAACAAATAATTCTGACAAGAGTGGCTAAATGTAATATAAGAATTTTTCAATATTAGAACACATACATAGTACGCCCGTCATTAATATCAGCCTTAAGGATAAAAGCACGTCAAAGATTTTGCTATACCAAACCAAAAAATGGTTTGCTATATCAAAGACCCCAATGACCAAGTGCTTGCATCCTGCCTCCGAGAACCGAAATACCCCGGTTCGAAAACTAGTGCTTCCCAGTCTGAAACCAACAGCCCCAAAGTTACGTAAGGAATTCTTGAAACGCGTGAAGGCGGTGGGCGACGCCCACGAACATGTCGAATGAATGTTGGTAGAGATGATAATGAAACCATTAACGAAACTGTATTTAAAAAAGTATTCACAAACTATTCAAACTACGTTTTTTGATGAATTCATGAACTATAGAGTGAGATATAATAATTCCTCATAAAAAAGTATTTCCATTCCACAATCATTTCCAATGCATAAAAAAATAAAATCAATACAAATAAGTCAACATTGCAAATTATTTGAAAATGTAGGCAAAAACTAATGATAATAAGTATTTTGCTAAAATGTTTGGGGAACACACTAAAAAAATACGAACTTGTTTGTCCGGGACAAACCGCGTCTCAGTAGATAAAACTACCAACGTTTCGTCCATCATGCTGTGGTTTTCTTCAGGGCAATGTCAGAGTCGTTCAGTCGCTGTCGTACTCTGCGACAGCGACTTAGGTCTGTACGACTCTGACATTGCCCTGAAGGTCACAACATGATGGACGAAACGTTGGTAGTTTTATCTACTGAGACGCGGTTTGTCCCGGACAAACAAGTTCATACTGATTCCGGCCGAGGAAACCTACATTTACATACTTAAAAAAATATTGTTTTTGTAAATAGACAAATGAAGCATAAATTCAGTTATCCGAATCGACTTTGCAGAAGAAATTTGTAAGAAAAACATAAAATTATACACGCACAGTATTCGTTTTTGATATGGAGCAGTGAAGTAACGATAAATAATTATAGTTTATGACATTTCCAGTGGATTTATTAATAAAAATTATGTTTTCTTTTCTGTCTTGCGTAGTTTTTCGAAACTTTGCGCCTCAAATCCAAACTTAAAAAATGTTCCGCATAAATGCATTGGCCCGATTATCAATTAATTCGGATAACTGGAATTGCACGTACTCTACCGATTGAAGGATTAAGTATTTACACAAGGGGTCCGAGGGGTAAAAGGTAAAAACGGCTCTAAACGTAATCACAGAATATTAAATATTCAGCAACGATGGTAAACGACGGAAGAGACCTAAACTACGATTAGCAGACTAGTAATTGCCGATTAACCAATCATCCGCGGAAATTAATGATCATCGCTGATTGAACAACGCACGTGCAACAAAAGGGAGATTTGCGGTCTGAGTGACCTGAACTGGGACGATTTCTGCTCCAATCAGATTCAACAACAAATTCGCCAATAATGACTGCTTCGCGTCGAGCTAAATCCACGATTTCTAATGGTTCAGCAACTACTGCATTTGATCCCTAATCAAACACCTATTCTGTTCCAGAACTGGATATCGAGTAATGAGTGCCTCAGAACAACTTTCAGATAAAAACAATTCAAAAAAACTCGTTCAACCCAATTACAGAGTATTTTAACCACAACGGATAGACGAAGACTAAATACGACGTGAAGTGAGATTGCATTAACAAACGACGAATTATTCTTATTGCAAAAAAACGATATGCATTGAGGGTGTGATTTTTACAAATCCACAAGTGCATACTTGTAAAAAAAATATGATCGCTGAAATACGCCAACACAATCACCTATACTGAGATAGCAATACTAGATCGACAAGTTTAGAATATAAAATTGATGTACATTTGCGACAGCATCAACAATGTACGACAGTATGACGCGACTCGGAACCCATGAAATGACAAATCCATAACAACGCTTCATATGCGGAAAAAAAATTCGCTGTTATATACAAGACAAAACAACTTCAAAAATACTTTCCTTTTAAAAATAACTGTACGCCCGTTTTTTGGACAAAGTATTGAGTTTTGAGAGAATGAATGGACATATTGTACAACCAATTTGAATAGTGGCCTCAAGTTTCCAATAAAACGTATTCTAGATGTCCATTGAAAATCATGGAACGAAATTCATATGCTTTTGAGATTTTCCGTGCTCAACCTTCCCCCTTTTAGGACTCGAAAGGCAGTGTGTAAACTATCTAGCGACGCAGGTTTGAGTATTGCTGAGTGTGCTTTAATTTCGCTTCAGTTTATTGCAATATCACGCCGTACAATGAAGAGGTAAAGTACTGCGTGACACTTCCGATGCAGAAATAGTGAGGAATACTCAGCAGAATGAGGATACAGACTCCCTATCACGGGAACAAAATTCAACCACTCTAGCAACATGAGTTCATTTCAACACCAACCCAATGATTTTCATGCAGTTTGAAATATACATCATCTCCGTACAATGGCAACTTGACGTTATTTACGTAGTCACGTACACGACATCTTGTGTCTGCTGGATCGAATACTGTTTGTACGTAAATTAGAATGCAATACGTACATCTACATTTCAACATATGATTTAAAAACAACAGAAAATACACCAGTGAAACTTATCAAGATTCATAAAAAATTGAAGTCGAAATATATAAATCTTTAACCCTCTGAAAAAAGAAATATCCAATACGTAATCAACATGATTATACTTTGAAATTAGAACCATCATCTTGTCAATCTGTGAGAAGTTATATTTCAACGGTAACACCCGGTAATTATCAATATATTTAATGAGTTTCGGAAAATTCGGAAATCTCTATTAAAAAGAAACTTGATTACTTTCCCGAAATAATTAAAACCACTGAACAATCTCGAAATATAATTCAAACGGCTTAAAGAAACTTTCTTATGGGAACACAAAATGTTTTGCCTTTTTTATCGATAAGAAAAATAAACAGACATTTCGAAATACTAATGATTTGAGGAATATCAATAGGGGACTTGGAGTTACACAACTTTTAGACCAAAAATCTGTTTGAAGCGAAAGGATCGTAAACAGACACAATAAATCAAGCTATCAGCAACACGAAGAATAAATCGTGCCTGGGGGCCGTGACTAGTTGGCAGATTTCGTGATCTAAAGTTACCGAAAGGAAAGTGCTTTCGCAACAAGGTCGGAGAGCAACTTGGCCTGCAACCAGTAACCTTTCGTCCAACATTTCCATCCTAACACCACATCCTCCATCTCAATCGATGTATATAACATTAGGAATATGAGAAATTTACCACATCTATCAAAAAATCAATTCGTAAACTTTCGGCTACGGAAACATCGATTATTGCTGATCCAAAAAATCGATTTTTCCAAAGCTCAATCCGATCTCACGACAAATAAGAGCGAGACGAAAAATTTCAAGTGTCATTATATCAACAATGTCAACCCATGTTATATGATTTACATCAAACTTCACAAAACAATGTTCCTTTTGAAGACCATTGACACTGAAGACTATTTAAAAATACCAGTATTAAATAAAAGAACGGTAAGATTAAAAGAGTCGCTAAATTCCATGCAAATTCTACACAAAAATTAGAATGATTCTATGTAAACAATACGCAAAATACTGAGCTTTAGGTAAAGTAACTGCAAAAGACAAATTTAAGTCAAAACAATGAAACTCTCATTCATAAATCAAACCAAAACGATTGATATAGAAATAAATAGTTTACCATGCCTTGAATGGGCGTCACAATTACATGCAGTAAAAATTGACGAAGGTACAGGATTTACAACATGCTGTAGATTCCTACCTTCATATCAGCAATGATCTGTTGAAAAAGCCCTCCCAGCGCACTGCACTCCCTCTCAATGTTTGGTTCCATATTGATTTCGTCTGAGAGAACTGTTTTCCAAAATGTTGACAAAGATCCAAAACCTTACGCTAGTTCGCGATATTGCGTAAAAACCATTTGAAAGACGATTGCACACTTCATAGCTGTAATATCAACACTAAACACAACCTGGTTCCCATTACTCAGAAGCGGTATCGGTATAACAACACTTATCTCCAAATTAGCTATCACTTGTATTTTCTGAGCATTTATCCTATAACGAAGGTTTAGAAACACACAAAGTGTGCACACACTATCACCCTTAGAATCGTCCGATATGGAGCGAAATATCAATTGGTATCCACGCTATTGAGAAACACTGAACGGGCTCTACAATTGGACGCAACACTGCTCCGCGCGCAAGACACCACCACACTCCACCACCTTCTTCTATCTTCTGCACAGGATACACCGGTGGTAACCAATCATTATTTCTCGTACACACTCACCAACACAGGCGATGTGCAGAGCTCTCTCTTAGCGAATGACGGTACTATAGCGCTCCTCCAACATCATCAGTCGCGATGATGCGTCATCTCCTGAGCAATATAAGAACCATTGTCATTATGAACTTCATTTATCAATTTGGAAAATCTAGTTTTGATCGGTCATCAGTTCCCTGCAATTATATCATTCATTCAGATGAAAACGGAAACTCTATGCAATACACGGTAAAATTCAGTTCCGCAATATCAATTTGAACCTAAAACAATTACATAATTGAACATAAAAATAGCTACACGAATTTCTGCGGAACAAGACAAAATCTTTCGAGAAGGTCCGTTAAATAATTAAATTCACTAAAATACTGAAGGAAATTGCGCATATGAAAGTGGGAATTACAAACTAACTACCCAATCATTCAACAAAATGTTACTTTTTTTTTTGTTGGGGCTTTAGGGCTCGTCAAGATCGAGGTCATTAGAGCCCATCAAATGTTTACTGATCCGGGGTGGAAGGGAAGGGGGCCCGAAATTCAATTTGCTTTTTGGCAATGATTTATATATCGACTTGCGAAGAGATCCATCTTCCATCTCTGAGGCGGGGAGTGTTATGATGTGTTCAGTGGCGGGTTATGGGGGCTATAGCCCCCTTCCCCATTGGACCTGAATTCAATTCTTTGTAAAAGTGTTACCAGATTATTAATAGTTATTAGTTATAATTGATATTAATAATATCAGATTAATAACTTTAATAAATAATTGTTATTTAGTGCCAGATTGTTAAATGTAATTTATGTATTTGATGAATTTTATTTAAAGGTAATATTTATAAAATTANCTGTCTCTTATACACATCTAGATGTGTATAAGAGACAGCTTGATTACAGTCTAGATCTGTTACGGTACATACAGAGGTGATATAAAAGGGTGTGATTAGAAAGGCAACTTTTGTATTACTTATTTTCTATAGCACCCCAAATGTTAGCGAGAACTTGGTGTCTTGGTTCAAAACCCATTGCCACTAGCATTAAATAAGTCATAGGCAAGAAAGAGGGTCACTTCCTAAATACTTGAAGATGTAAAATGTAATTTCAAATCACAGCTATTCCAGCATTTTTTTAAATAACCGTCATCAGTTTACATCTGCAGAGCAATAAAAACTAGAAACTTAGCGAAGGTTCTGTGCTTTACAAAGTAATTGCAGATAAGATGTATCTACTTTGCCCCCTAATAAGTCCAGACCACACATACCACCCCTTGCTCACGCAATTTCGATAGAGATTGCTGTATAACTCTATGACGTTTTCCTTCATGTTACAAGTGGCTTACATACGGTACTGCAATATTGCACACTTTAATAGTTTTAAGTTTCCATTACTTACCTCAATGACAAGTTTTCTTTCCCTTGAAAATGTTCTAAATTTCCACCCTCACTGCTCCTGTAACAGTTGTTGTCGTGTAGGTACCACACGTTTCCTTTCCTCAGTTAATAAGTAATATTTGTCCCAAATTCGATTTAATTCACTCCAGTGCAATAAGGGACTCCCTCTCCAATACAAATGAAGAATTAAAAATATTTTCTATTTTGTAAATAAATTTTTATTTTGGTACATAGGTTTGTACTTGCGATGCATAGTTAAATTATATTCATACCATAATAAGAATTGTATTTAATATAATGTTATCATTATATTGAACATGCAAAGCTCTGTAAGCAGAAAAGGAGTTTCGTAGCTCTTTTCTCCATAACAGCAGTATTCCTACACGAAAATAAAGTCTGCACTACATACTTTTATAAAAGTATGACCTCATATTATTAACTCTTCATAAAATGTATTCAAATAAACTTCCAACATTCTCAAGTGAAGTCTTCCCCTTGCTACAGAGAGATAGGTAAACCTTCACACTTGATTTCATAGGCCTTTACTTAATAAATAAATAATTATATTGTCAAAAACGTAGTTACTAAATACTGTTCCAACAAAAACAAAGGAAATATAATAAATCAATTATATATTACACTGATGTTTTTCAGGAAAAAGGAGACACAATAAATAGAATTATTGAGAACACAAAACTTCATGATCATGGTATTAAATCAGTATTTCACGACTAAAGAACGCCTTCAAAATGTGAATTCATACCATTTTATCTGTTATATTTTCTCATGAAACGTCATCACCAATAAATATACAAGGGTTCTAATGACCTGGATGTTGGCAAACCTGAAACACCCTATCAAAAAAAAAAAAAAATCAGGCATCATACATGAATAATTGTGGAAAGACATTTGAAAAAGAAAGGAAGAACATGATCAGATTAAAAATACAGATTCTAAAAAATGTAAATCAAATTGTTAAAAAAATGAATTTATTCCTGATGTTTCAAAATGTGGTTCTACTCACAGACACGCACAAATCAAATCTTGGAGACTTCAATTATTATTTGATTACACTATACAATATTCAAAACAAATGTTTGCTTGGGTTATATTTCTAAGATAACTGCAAATTGGATAATGTATAGTGGAAATTTCTTAGTTTGAGACAGTTTTGCAAGTGGAGAGACACATCAAGGTCAACAAATCTTTCAACATACAACAGCTAAATAACACTTACCTAATATGTATCTCACATTCATTAAAATTACCTTCATGTAAGGTGTATGCACTCTGCACCATAATACAGGACATCTTCAAATTGGTTAACAACAACAAAAATTTAGAGATGTGATTTCTATGTATGACACTTGAAAATTACAACAGTTAATCAGGTATTCCTTCCAATTTCTTTAGTGCAATAAATAATTTAACAAATTATTGAAAGTACATTTTCAATTGTTATTTAATGCCCTTCAATCATACAATGTTAGGCAAAACTTGTTGTAAATATGGGAATAATTCTGAAAACAATCTTAGAATGGCATGGCACACACATCATCAATTTGCATATTATCTCAATACATTATGAATTGACCATATCGGATACAGGGAAGAAATGAATTATAAAATTTTCCCATGGATCAATTCATTTTTGTTAAAATATCAATAAAAAACAAAATTATGATTGGATAAAAAGAGACTAGGTATTCAGTTATGAATAAGTGAAATGTAAAATTAGTACCAGGATTTGTAGTGAGGCACACATTCACCTAATACAATAACCATACAGTTGAAACTCTTCATTCTCAGTAGACAGTGTAAAGGGCTGTAGGGAATACTTGGCTTGTAACATACCACTGCATATTATAACAAATGTCTGTTTTCTACTGAATGTCCAATGATACATTAATATCCTAATACATTCAGATTTAATTATCTTCATCTCCTTAATAAAACATAATTATTTGAAAAATAAATTTACAATTAATAAAAACAGCAAAATACTTCTTGTGAACACTCCACAAACATCTCCGAGTAAAAGTCGTTTATTCCTAACACACCAGAAAATGATTCACTCTTGTATAATGTACATACATTACTTAATGAGAGAAAATTATGAGCATATATACAATTGATGTTGATCTTGACCAATATATTGAATAACAAAAAGATATCTTCGAGGATTGGTCAACAATATTGTTGACCAATTCTTGAAGATATCTTTTTGTTATTCTATATACAATTAAAAAAGGAAGAAATAATTAAAACACAACGTGCAATATCACAGCTAAAACAACTTCAAGCTGAAAAGTCTGAACGAGAGAGAGAGACCTGTTTACTACATTCGACCCACTAGTCGTCACGACCGCTTGAAACTCGCCATAACCATATAATGAGATTCTTCATTCATTGGAGGAGGGGGAGAGGGCAACAGAGGAACACCTCGTGGGGACATGGGGACGTAGTCAGACTCCCCTTCGGGTTCCGGTTCAGGGGGCAAAGGCCCTTTGGGACCCATCCACTTGCCGGCCCAAGGCGTCGGGGGTAAGGACGAAGCGAGGGAGGAACACGAGGCAGAGTAACCAGGGAAGGAGCCTTGGCGCCAGGAGCTCAGCATCGGGAACCGTACGCTTGCACTGCTGGTGAACGAAGGGCTCTTGCTTTTCTCGTCTAGGGCTTCTTCACTCATACTGGAAAGAGTCAAAACAAAAATCATTAAATCAAACATCTTTCCTTCTTTCAGAACAAACACAAACCATGCATGCATTTTCAAAAATAAACAAAAAATAAATTAGTGCGAGAGCGAGAGAGAGGGTGGGGGGGTAAACTACGCATGGCCGTGTGGGAGGCAATAAACTAAGTTACTCTATGGAAACAAGCAAGTGACCATCCCATCAATTTATTTATTTACATAGTTTACGCCCACATTGGAGCACTTAAATCAGACCAAATACAAATTGTAATACTTCAAGTTTTAATCAGTTTTAATTAGTGACTTGATTCTTCATTTTCTTCTTCTGTTTCTGCTTCCAAAACTGCTTCATTCTTTCCGTTCTTATTGCCCTTTGTTCATCAGTTATGGTGTATTGTATTTGTTCATACATTTTTTGTGTAAGTCATAGATTTTTGTTTCTCAACATCTTCTTTTCTTCTCTATTTTCGATTTGTTGCATCGTTACACTTAATTCTTCTAAATCTTTCTAAACCTAATTAAACTAGTTATTTTTTGTGTTCTTTTTCCCAAAGTAGTTAAATAGTTGTTTTAGGAGTCAATCTTCTGGCAATCGTGTTATATGGCAGAAGAAGGCAATTCTCCTTTTTTGCATTGTTTCTACTATCGACTCACTTCCATCCATCTATTTGGTGTTTTTTGTTGATGATTGTTCTGATGCTTCTCCTGTCTATCTTCTGTAATTTATCTGTTGCAGATTTAGTATTTAACTTAAAAAGCATTTCACTAGCTTCGGTTGCTTCAGGTTTAACAATGAAAGAGTAGTGTTTAAATTTGGCATTTATCAAGAGAAATTTCTTTCTGTATGTTGCCCAAGAAATATGTTGTGCTTGCTTCAATTTACTTGTTCTGTTTTCTATTGAAGCTTTTTCTTTTGAGTTTCAAGTTATTATTTCTCCAAGATATTTAAACTTATTTACAATCTTAATTCGTTTATCATTACTCAATTGTATGGTTGGTGTTTCAACTGGGAAAGTTGGCATCATTTCAGTTTTTTCAAATGATATTTGTAATCCAACTTTCGCTGCTACTTTTTCCAATTCTTCCATTTGAAATTTAGCTTCTTCCACAGTATTTGCAAGTAGTGCAAGGTTATCCGCGAATGCTAGGCAATTAAGTTTGATATTTTTGCCGATCTTAATGTTTATTGGACATGCCTTATTCCATTCTTGCATGACTTTCTCCAATACACAGTTGAATAGTAATGGGGATAGTCCATCCCCCTGTCTAAGACCAGTTCAGATTTCAAACGGTTCAGACAGTGCGCCTCTAAACTTAACTTTTGATTTAGTATTCATAAGGGTGATACCAATGAGGTTTACCAATTTCCGGAGTAAACCAATTCTTTAAGGATTTTCAATAGACTCTTGATGGATACTGTCGTACACTTTTTTAAAATAAACGAAAGTAATGACTAAACCACTGTTTCGAACTATTTGATGTTTCATGATCCATTTAAGACTCATGATTTGATCTGGGCAGCTTTGATCTAGTCAAAATTCTCCTTGATATTCTCTATGTTCTCTATCGAGTTATACCTGAATTCTCGTGTATATAATCTTCGATAGAATCTTATAATTGACATCCAGAAGAGATATCCCTTGGTAATTGTTTGGGTCTGATCGATCACCATTTTTGTACAATGGATGAATTATCGCTGTATGCCATTCATCCGGCATTTTTTCAGTATTCCAAATGTCTATAATGTGTTTGTAGAGGTTTTGACGACTTTGTTCATTTGCATTCTTCCATAGCTCAGCAACCAGTTGATTCTCTCCTGATGCTCTGTAGTTTTTGAGTGAACCAATTGCTTCAGTCACTTCTTTGTAATCTGGTGGTATCACCTTTTCTAACAGTGTCTTGTTTTGTGAATAAAGATCAAATTTGAAATATTCGTGTGGTTCTCCACAATGAAGCAGTTCTTTAAAATAATTGGCCAGAATATTGACATTGTCCTCATTACTGTGTGCAATTTTACCATTTTTGTTTTTCATCATAAGTAGTGGGGGTGTGAATTTTGATTGGTAGTGATAAAAGTTTTGTAATGATCCCTTGTTTTATGTTGGTTACATGTTTCATTTATAGATGTTAATGTTAGTCCTTATTCCGCCAGGCATGTTTCTTTCTTCTTTGGATAGGAGCAACTTCTTCTGCTTTGGTCTTCAGTGTATTAATTAACGTCTCCATTTATCACTTAAAGATGTTATGGTTTTTTCCAAATATGTTGTATTATTTATTATATAGCGGGGTTCATACTTTCTCCTTATATCAAATCTGGATGACTTTCGCTTCTTTGCTGGTGTCAACTTTATTTTTATTTTTGAAATATAGTGAACAGAGTCTGTCTACTCCTCGGAGGACTTTGACATTATAAATTTCTTTGTGGTGATTTTTATCCATGGCTACATGATCAATTTGGAATTCCCCTAGTTGTATGTTAGGGCATTTCTACATCATCAGTTTGTGTTGAAGCCTCTTAAATTTTGTGGGTTTCATAACAAGTCCATGGTCAGTACAAAGGTCGATCAATCTTTGGCCATTCTTGTTTGTTAGTTTATGAGCAAGCCATTTCCCCACCACTTTGCGATGTTTTCGTTCTTGTCCTATTTTCACATTAAAATCTCCAAGCAAAATTTTAATATGTGCATCTGGAATGCTATATATCAATTGATCAAGTTCTTCCCTAAAATTTTCCACTTCTTCTCTATCTTTGGTATTTTTGTCATTTGTGGGGGCATAGATATTTATCAATGTATAAATTTTGCTCTTAACTTTAACAGTTAAAGTAGCTATTCTAGAAGAATTTTATGAAAAATCTAATATACTATTATGTATCAAAAATACCATTCCAAATTGTGGGATATTCTTTATTATTCTTTTTCCTGGAGGTCTCTTATACAGACGATATCCTCCTGTTTCAATTGGGTCCTGGTCCGTATTCTGAAGTTCCTGCAGAGCTGTTATTACAATGTTGTGCTGATCCAGGACATCTGTTAAATGATTCAATTTACCAATTTTTACTAGTGAATTTATGTTTATTGTGGCAAAGTCTGAAAATGTTCCTGGCTAGTTGAATTTAAGTCTTTTCCCTGTCTGTCATGGGAATTGTTGAGTTTCCAGACACTCCAACTTGCCTTGATTTTCTAAGTGACACCCCACCGTATCTGAGCGGTGTTTTTGCTTGTATATGTTCAAGCCAGTGGATTCTTTCGTCAGAAGACTCTTCATATTTGGTCGATTAACTGATCTTGCAAGCGAGAGGTTCTGACCTAGATCAGGAATTACAATACCAGATTCTGATTTGGTCACAAAACCTTTATAATTTAATAAGTATTTGCTATTGTAAGGGCTCTAATGACCTTGCTGTAGACGAGCTCTAAATACCCACACAAAAAAAAAAGAAACTGTAAAATGATATTACATTCCGACATCATACATGAGAACATTTATAATTTATTAAATGGTATTTTTGTCAATATTATCAACCTAATAAGAATGTTGTTTTTAAAACTTGAGGGCCTGTTTCCTAAAGATACTTTGCTCCTTCAAAATTAGAATTGTATCAAAGGGAAGAGCAGAAACTTTTTTTCTCTTTGTAACAGGTATGTTCAGTTCAATGAATTCGTTGCTCTTTTTCCCTTTAATCAATATTTTGCTGTAATATTTTAGTTATGCACTTGTAGATAAATTTTATTTCTTTGAAGCCCAATGTTGCTGACTATGTTGCCAAAAGAGCTTATGGGAATTAAACTGAAATTATACATTTCTTATTGAACAAGTTATTATTTTATTACAATTAAGTGCTCCTTTTTTAAAAAATTGGGGTTTTATGGCTTGTCGACATCATAGAGCCCTAACATTTTTGTACAGGTAGGGAAAAAGCTGTTATACACTAGGGAGAGCCAACACTACTCTCCCCGAATGTGGGACTTGTGGAATGACATGACCAGGCCTACTAAAAACCCTCCTGAATTACCATATATCTAAACATAAAAAAGACAGAAAACAGTTCCCTAAAACATTATAAAAATTAAAAAAAAGAAAGATGTAAATTTAAAGAAAAGGATAAAGAAAGATGGAAGTAAATTGAAACTGTCCAGAGAACTTGTGGGAGGAGCCACAATTCATTTGTGGATTTAAGTCATGAAATATAAATAATAATAATAAATTTTATTAAATTTATTGTCAAAAAACAGTACAAACTGTGTATGACCACGTGGAGGACAATAAACTAATTTACTCTCCGGAAGCAAGCAAGAGACCATCCCATCAATTCCGATCAAGGGCCCTAAGGCAGAGGTGGATTCAAAAATTTCAGCAAAAGTTCCTAGATGGGATAAAAAGTTAGCTGCGAGTTATAATACTAATAGAATGTCAATATGTTTGTAATTTAACGCAAAAAAAAGGTTTGTAATTTAATGCAAATAAAGATGAGATATTGTGCCTGAGGCCACATTCCTGAAGATATCTAAAAAACAATGTCAGAGTTGGTTCTTTTTGCCCAAAAGCATAACATCCAATCTGTCGGGTAGATTGTGTCTCCGTCACAAACTAAATCATTTGTGCAATTGACCTTCTAACATACCAATTATTTTATGATGTAATCTACAGAGTTGGTAATGTTGGAATGCAGAAGATTTAAGTTTAATAAAGAAACAATAAAATATTCTCACTCACCTGCACTTGGCTTGAGAATGAAACTTCCTCGGAGGCAGAGGAGGTGGAGGAGACGTGTCTTCTGAAGACTTCCTCCAACCAAGGGAAGCAGGGTTTTCATAATGGTTTTGCGTCTGCCCTTCTGTCATGGCAGGGAACACATCATCCGCTATTTCTTCGTAGATACCCGATGCCAGCGAAATGCCAGATTCCCTTCGAGGAGAGTAATTGTTTGTGACAGAATTCGTCCTAAAGAGAGCAGCGAGTTGTTCAATGTCCTCCTCGCTTTCGCAGCTGCCGATGTGTTGGTATTCGTGTAGAGATTCAGTGTCTGCTTCGCTGCAGCCAGGAGTCGAGAACAGAAGTCCAAGGCCAGCGGAAATGACACCGTTTGCTAACTGAAAATACAGTAGTTTTCCATTTTTAATTGTCTGGAAACATCTTTTCCTCAAAAATATATGCATAACAAAATATTAATCAAACATACAGGGTTGCCACTATGAGGGAGCTAACAAAAGCCGTGAAATTTCATGAAGTATCCTAGCACTTCTACGGATACCCAGTCAAAAAATATCTCGCAATAAGGTATCTAAAATAGCCCTCAACCCAAATGATGCCTCCCATGCTGGTTTATATGGATACTAATAAAATATATAAATATTTATCCAGTTCTTTGGTCCTTGGAATTCCTCTACAACCCTCACCCTTTAAATTGTGGTTCATGTGATTTTATTATTAGTTTATTTTCATTTTATAAAGCATCAATTTTGGTTAAATTATGAAACAGATAAAATGAATTAAAATTCATTTATTTTATCAATCCCCATATACCCCTTCAAGCATAAAAGATTACAAATTGTAAACTTAATATTTAACTCTCTCAGACAACTTGTATTCAACACTTTTGCCTGTTCATTCCTCTGAAGAAACATTTATCCACAGTATTTAGTCATGTGTTTTCAATATTGAAATAATCTTTGTACATAAAATTAAAATATTATAACCAAATAAACTTTCTTCTTCAAAAGAAAAGATAAACATGGTTATACATGTTTTAACGTATCACAAGTAATGGAATTTTTAATAGCAAAATATTATGTAATTGAAAATGAAGTTTTACATCTACTTAAAATGGTGTACATAAAATATTAAACAAGTCATTTGCTGAATCAATAAAACCCTAGACTTATAAGAAATATTTCATAATTCTTTATATATCAGTTGGTTTGTCCATATACTCACTTTCCCCTGACCATCATGACCTGAATCATCGGAAGCTGTGGAGATTCTCACACCAGAATCACGAGACCCGCTGTGAGATCTTATGAGAGCAGCATGCCTCAGAAATTTGCTGGGACTGCCAACCACTGCCGCTTCAGCTACGCTGCAGTAACATCTCAAGTCGCTCTCACTGCGACTCAGGCGTCGAGAGGTTTGTAGAGAAAGGGGTTGAGGCAGAGGATGTCTGTGCAGACCTCTCTTCAACAGTGCATCCAGGAGCTGAGGTGCTTTTAAGCAAAATATGTACAGCTGCCCAGGACCAGCTGGGAATTCACTAAAAAAAAAAAGAAACACCCTATAAAAATATAAATTTGTTTGTCCGGGACAAACCGCATCTCAGTAGACATAACTAGCATTGTTTCGATCATCTTCCTGTGGCCTTCTTCAGGGCAATGTCAGAGTCGTAGAGATCTTAGTCACTGCTGTACTCTGCAGTACAACTGTTGTAAAGACAGCGAATTAAGTCTATACAACTCTGATATTGCCCTCAAGAAGGCCATAGGAAAATGGCCGAAACATTGCTAATTATGTTTACTAAGATGAGGTTTGTCCCAGACATATTGACTCCGGACTCCGAAACCTATGATTACACCATGTAGAAATCATTGCATCATACCCAATCCCAATTTGAACAGAACTGATGTTATAGTTTTCACATAAGTAAAGAACAATTAATTCCAACTTACCAACCACATCAGTATCATCATTATAATAAAATTGCAAGCGTCTCATTTTGTTACACTCTTCAAGCGCATTTAGTGCACTCAAACTGCAATAATAATTAGCTTGTCATGTAGCCCTCGACTCAAAGGTGTGTGCAATCACAATTTCTTATATACCCTGTACTTTACACCATTTATAAAACAGAAAATCACACTGATCTTGCCCTATAAAAAAACAGGATAGCTAATAACTATGACACATGTTGGCTATGCCTGGGAGATATAGGTCAAAAGTCACGTTGGGACTAAGACCAAAAATGCATCCGAGAATGAAACCCTTCATTGAGTGTATTGGAGCAAAGCCCTAAATGGAGATCTGAGGGCCCCCCAACGAGCAAAGAAAGTCAATAAAATAAAATAAAATTGGATAGTAAAATGTCATGTTTTATTATAATGACCTAATGAAAGTTGATTGGGACAATTGTTCTTTCTAGTTACAATAAATGTGTTAAATTTGTAATTCAGTGGTTTCAACAAATTATGGTGATTGAGGATTTCAATATTTAAAATAAAAAGTCGGAAGAAGTGACACTTGAGACTCACATGCCTGACCCTTCTAGTAAATGATAATTTGCAACAGATAAACAAACTTACACAATGAAAAATAACAAAGTTACAATAAAATTTTATTTCAGTTTACTACCCAAACTTTTTGATGTTTACAATCAAGATTATAATGAGAGCTTTTCTCAGCTTTGCCAGAAAAGTTCAGAGTTTTCAGTTCAACTTTCAAGTTCAAATTTCTGTCATATTGTAATAGCATTTTTTCCCATAAGTAATAAATACTTCCCAACTCATTTTGATACAAATTATTTGTCAAATATTCCTTAATTTTTTAAATGGAGCTTTAGGACTCGCCAATATTCCTTAAACATTGCAACAAATTCTTCAGTAATAAATATAATAATTCTTAAAAATCAAATATATTTTCAAGTGCCCTGGTAGGTCTTAAATCAACGTAATGGTTCTAGGGGTATTGATCCAACAATAAGATAAGACCTGCCACCTTGGACACTTAAGCACGCTGTTAAATATCATATTAATTAAGGAATAAACATAGGAGAAGGTCTATTTTATATAATTATTAAATATGTTTCATAAAATTTATCAGATAATTTGATCGAAAAAGTTAGAAACAGAGTACACTGTTAATAGTGACATAGGTGAGTACTAACATTTCACAAATAAACATACATAATTTTTTTTTCTTTACAAATCAAATACTTTTAAAAAAGAAAATGTTCACCTGCTGGTGTGTATCACGCAGATATTATTCTCATCCTCTGGTTTGCCGGTGGCCGCAAGGTGGAACTGATGAAATTGATCCCAATCCCAAGAGGCAATCACTTCTTCTTGAGAAAGTTTACTCAAACGTATATGGCACGACTCAACAGTCATCAACCCATAAAATCCACTCAACCCAGCAGACTGAGAAAGTGGATTATCAATAAGAGATACCGAAAATACCCCTTCCTCTAAAAGAAGAAAAGCAATAAAATAATTTTCATTTCATACACATAGGAAAAGTAAGAGAAAAAAATACAATTAAAAAAAAACACAATTGCACCACTGCTTTTAACTCACCATGCTGAGCAGACAGATCTGCAAAAGAAGAAACAAATTCAATAAATATTTAATTCAGGACTAACTAATCTTAATTAAATAAATAAATCATTGATAATGGCAGCATAAAAATAATTGCATAAAAACATAGTCATGCTGCACAAGTATAAAACTTGGCTAGTGTGGCTACAATGTCAATAGCAATAAATAATTTATGACCAAAAACAACAATCGAAAATGTGTGTGACTTTGTGGAGGAAAACAAGCTAATTTATTTCCCAGAAACCCTTAGTTCTGTTCAAGTGCTCCAAGAAAAAAAACTAAAAACAACTTGAGCTACATAACATACAGAACTCTGCCAAGAATAAGCACAGTAAAGAAATATTACTATAATAAATAATAACTTTAACATTAAAATATGAAATGGGATAATTAAAGCTGATATATTAGAGTGTGTTTTGATAAAAAAGAACCTTTCTTAAAAAATAACATGACACAATCTAAATAATAATATTATTTCATAAAGGTTGTTAAGAAAAAAAAACAAGGAAAAGTAGAATATTGAATTCCCCAAACAGTTTTACATGCATCCTGGAGAACAGAATTACATATTATCCAAACTATTTTCTTTAGTATTCTAAAGTTTGGATGATCCGAGTAGAATGTCCTCAAAACATTGGGCTCTACCATAAATGGGAATAAACCAAATAAATGCAGTGGATAAATTTATGAATGCCCAACAAAGGGATAGAATTAAGAATGCATTTTTCAATTAATTTACTTAGGATTTTAGATAATTTTAAATAATTCTATTAGAGGTGGAAGGTAAGAAGTATATGAAATAGAATATTTACCGAATTGTTCTTCTGGATGGAGTAAATTTCTAATGTGCATCATCCATTTCTGTGTTTCAGATTCAGAGCTGCCAGCAAGAAAAATCAAAGGTCTTCTTGTCTGACCAACATTACTGTATACTCCAAAGGCAAACTGTCGAGATCTGAAGAATAAAAATTAAAAAAGAAATACAAAATTAAATAAAAATAATTTCCGAAGTCAAAGAAAATATTTAACTTCAAGTATCTAACCGGGAGCTTGAATGGCAAAACGTTGCCTCAGAAGTTATTTGTATGGTGTTTGCAGAATTACCACCAATTTGAATTGAAACACATGAGTTTTCAGATGGCAGAACGACACATAATTGTTTTTTCCAGGCCTGAAAAACAAAAAATTCCACCGATGTTGAAAAATAGCAATGATATCTATGCTAAAAGAAACATGATTTGTGGACAACTTCACATCCACACAGGAAATAAATAAATAAATACTTTTATCACCTAAAAGCAGTAAAAATTTACAACTATGAGGAGGATAAACTACATTACTTTTACTACTGCATTTTAAAGAAATAGTTCGCAGTTGGACAAAGAAATAATTTAATGGATCATTCATATTACATGAAAGTTTATTTTTTAACCGACCCCATCACACTTTGTTACAATATCTGGACCACTCCATTCCCACTGTGAATATCAAATATCAAGGAAGGTCTTGGGCAAGGTTTCTTTCAGTCAGTGATGATTTTAAGTAGTGAATTTATTCAAAATATTATCACACACACTCGTATATATACAATACTACGATCATCAACTGATAGTATTAAAATTATATGAAATATTAACTTTCACACTGTCACAGTTTTTTTATATCTGCCTCCCCCAAGTGAAAGAAGTTACATGTAAAGTACCACGAATTTCAACGTAACGCTGATGATAGAACAGAAATTCTTCCCAAAACAAATTACAAGAAATTCTAGGGAATGCCAAAATACATCCTGGTATCTTACCTTCCATGGAGTAAAACCCCTTTTCCTCACTTTGGCAGGAACTTTCACATCTAGGTATCCTTTCAATTCCCCAAACATTGCGAGCCTTTTAAAGAATTATTCAAGTTCGTAAAATACTACAACTGAGTGCTTCTCCCAAAAACCTGTAACAAAATTTTCAAAAATATATCTTTCTGTCCAAACATTGATTGTTTCCAAATAATTTAAAAATCTAAAAAAACAAAAATTATTTTTCTTCTCTATTACCTAATTATAACATAAGTATACTGTACTAATGTTTCAGAGGAATTTGCTTGCCTATTAAGGACACAGCACTCAACTTCTTAAATTCCTGAAATCTGTATTGCCAACTCATATATATTATTAGGCAATAAATAATTTTATTTTTTCTAAAATTCTCTCAAGACTTTTTCTATTCTCTTAAGATGGTAGTAGTATTTAGAAATATCAGCAAATTGCAATTAAGCAATAATTTTTCTTCATTATGTATATTTTAAAGAATGCTATGAAATAATAGTCTTTCTTTAATCTTCAAAATGCAATAATTTTCCTTGGTCAAACAAGTGTTTTAACAAAATGTCTTTATTCTGTGGTGATGCTCGGGCCTCCAGGCCTGCTCTTCCGACTGACCACTGAAAGTGAACTTGATCATAAAAAGATGAATAACTATGTAATTAATTTAAGGAAAGTAATATAAAGGAAAATGTCTAATGCTTAGCATTGAATAAATTTTATATATTCTTTTTTGGCAACTATCGTGCAGAAACAGGATGTTAAATTCATATAGTTAGAAGGAAAAGGAAAATGTAAAAAATTAAAAATTATCAACAAATTGCAAAATACAAGGAAATGATTTTTTTAAGTTCCATTTTATTCATTTTGCAAATAATTCAAGTACTAATAATTCCACACTTTAATAATAGTAATAAAGAAAACAGACTGTTTTTTCAAAGTTTTCAATCATTATTGAAAAGAAGGTAATAAATAATAGCAACATAAACTAGTTGACACATTGTTCTCTAGAATAACAGTGTAGATTGACAATGAATTTAATATAAACCAAAATGAACACATTTTCATATTATATTTAATAGAAGCTAGTTTTACTTTCAGTTATTTCAAGGAAAACTATTTAAATTATGCAGCAATACAATATTATAATAAATATATTAATTACTCTCTCCAACTAGATGGTTATGTTGTTTCGTAGTGCACCACTTTAAAGTCTGACAGTCAATAGTTCCATTTTTGTTTTCGCATGCTAGTACCACAGATTTACGTACCGATGATCCAAGTCGACTCAACATCGCAACATTCACTGGTCGAATTGGGGCATTTTTATCAATGCACAAAACTAAAAAGTAAGCATGAAACTTCAAAGGGTCACCAGGATACACTAAATAGTCTCCTCCAAACTTGTGTCCACAAGTGAGAAAATAACCATCTTCCCAAAAATGTCGAAAAACTTTATACTTCAATACTTCTGGGGGAGTTGAAGGATAGTTCCAAGTAACATTTGAAGAGTGAACTCTTTTCAGCCATGGGGTTTTTGTGAATATTTGAACCGTTGTACAGCTCTCTGGGGGTGTCTTAACTTTACCTAATTCCTCTTCTAGAACAGCATTCTTGTCCACTATGTCAGATTCATTTGTTGAAGGTTCATTCAATTTTACTTCATTTTCCCCATCCTTATGTTTACTTTTCTTTTTGGTATTAAATCCCAACAACTTTCTCTTCTTCCCCTCCACAATCGTATCAATTTTTTCATGTATTTCACGTTTTCTTTCTTCCACCAGTAAGTCAAGTTGTTGTTGACATGCTTTCTGACGATATTTCTCAAACTTTTTCTTTAAGTCATCACTAGGTCTCTTAAAAAACGTCGGATACTTAACTAGTCTTGCAATTTTTCTTTCTTTCAGCAAAGTAGCTTCTTCAGGAAGGAGAATAACAGGAAGGCCTTTGAAAACCTCTTGATATGGTTTACTAGCAATTGAACCGACGAAACTTCCTACAATTCTGTATTCTTCTCTCAATTTCAACCAATCGTCGGCATCCCATATCTGAGGAACACCCTCTTCAGAAATTGCGATCTCAATCATTCCAGCGATGAAAACACGAGCATCCACGTATCACAAGAGAAGTTCCTGTTTATGACACTCACACATGCCGGTCGGCACGCTTATTATATAGCCCGCAAATACCGGTAAATGCACTACGGAAGCTGTGTTTTGCACTAAACAGCTGATCTTCGTTCCAATAAACTGACGAACGGAAAGCGCTAAAGCGGATGTTGGAAGTTCATAGTTTGTCCGCTAGATTACACCTCTGCCATCAAGACACGACAGTTAAATGAATCATGACTTGAATCTTGAGAATTTTCTATCACGCAAGTCCCGATTTTGAGCTCCGCTCACAGATTACTCTCTGGGTTACTGTACTTGGTTTGACAAGGGCCTAAATTCACCTCTGTAAAAGAACTGTGAGAGCAGGAATATTAAGCTCAGTAACTTTAAAATGAGATTTTCCTTTTAAAATATGCGGCAAAAATATAATTTTTCGACGTTTACATTTACACGCGAAGAATTCATCGTTATTTGATAAGAACCGTGGAGCGGTATTTCTAAATTGAATGGAGCACGCCTTGACATCGGCGAGATCTTCCTTCAAATCTCATTCAGCTGCTTTCTGAGTAAGCGAAAAAATATGATAGAAACAATCTCTTACTCCACCAATGACAGTTGTAGATATGTGCTGAAACCTTTGTCCGTCGTAAGGCTGGAATCGTCTCATGCCGCAATAAAAATTGTAAGTTTGGAATATCTTTAATTTTTCAATTTGATTCATACTAGCAATTACACGTGTCGAGTTCTTTTATTATGTTAATCAAAACATTTCAGGTTGGTATCCGTAAAAAAAGGGGGATGTCAGTTCACAGATGACGAAAAGAAGAAAAAAATCCACTGTACGTCCATCGACAGCCGATTGAAGTAAGTCGACAGTGAGTAAAATTGTACTTTGCGTATTAAGCACAGTGAAATATTTTAATTGTGATTTATTTTGCTACACCTTTTGAGTAGAAACATTAAATTTGTTCATTTTCATCAACCCCATCGTTAAAATAAGAGTGGAATTGAAAATGCGAAGATACTTACGAAAAAACTAGATAATTATAAAATATTACAGAGGCGATATCTCTGAGAACTTTTGAATCATTAGTTCTCTCCCATGCAAGTTTGTCTCCCTTGTTCATAGCATAATTCACATTAACGTACGTTTACAAAGTGTTCAAAAGAAAAGAGTTAGTTGTGAAACTATAAATTTTATCCATAACTAGACCAAAAATTATAGGTAACAATTAATTAATTGTTAAATTAATATAAGCGTTTACGTGATTGTCCCCGAGCTTTTCAGAAAAGCATCGAGGGATACACGAAACACAAAACGTACAAAAAAATAGACTTACTTTTGTTTTCGTTTTTTTCGGACGCACATCAAAGATATGTCCATGTGGGATATGAAGTTGCGGGGAGATCATCAATAAACTGACTCTTTCCCGATATATTTAGAATAACTTAATTATACTGGGTTGTCACTGCTGATTTGAATGATAATTATAATCTAAGAAACCACATTCGAGATAATTTCACTCCAAAGCTCCTCTTTTGTTTTCTAAATAACAGCACACTTTCACCAAATTTATCATTTGTTTTGCTTCACACGAACCCAGTCACATCTCGAGGTACAGAAATCTTTCGTTCAGCCTTGGTTCCAACTTCTCGTTCTTCTTCCTCGTTGAAACTACCCTGAGTTGTCCTCGAGTAATTCACACATTAACTTCATTCAGACGGAGATTTAAAAACAAAACACAAAATACAGCTAAGCGCCTTTTCTTCTTCTTTCTTTTGCAACAATGACACATTGACGATAATCCACTCAGTGTTGTTGCGCCAACTTCAACAGCGACCTCCTGGGGTTCTATCGCTGCGGCGCCGCCGTCGTGTGTCCAGATGTGTTGTGAAGACGCCGCATGTGCGATTGTCCTTGCGCCGACGTAACTTTTGTCTTCGGCGCGGCCAACCGTGTCACTACGTCCGTACGCTTCGTGAGCGCTACCTCCACTGCGGGCAGAACAACCAGCGTTATGTTCAGCAGAGCGAGCGTCATCTGTTTACTACCCAAGGCGGTGGCGCTTGGCGCTTGCGCGGGAACAAAGTGTGGGTGACAGTTGGGGGGAAGGGGATACCGGAGGGGGGCGGCGCGCAGTGCTCCAGAATGGGTCGAATTGCGTGTTTTGCTGAAAAACAGTCACGTCTTCAAAATTATACATTGACTTACAAACACACGAATTGACTAGGAACCAAGAGTTAAAACTGTAATTTTGTTTGTTCGAAATATATCAGAATTACGTTGGAAACAAAGAATTATAAATAATTAAACTTTATTGTCAAAAAAGCAGTGGCAAACTGAGTGTTACCACGTGATGGATAATAAACTAAGTCATTATAGATATATTAGATAAAAAACTAAGTAAACCTACATTTTCTCCGTGTTAATTTTTAAAGTGGCGTAAGTTTCCAATACTTTGGGTTGATGATTACTTCCGAGTTTTAAGGTTCTTCATGCACTGGCATTTGCGAGAGAAGGAGATATGACAAGTGACGACCCATCCCCAAAATTTAGAAAAAAGAGTTCCTTGTAGATCGTGAGAAAAACAATGTTAGGTAAATAAGTCCATTATCCACATTGGATGGTAAAAATTCTTAGAGAGTCGTAAATCATATTAGTTCGCACCAATCTTTCCTGAACTTTCCATACCCGGTGATCGAAGCCCCCAAACCAACAACAACAAAAAAACATGATGCATGTTATGAAATAAGCGTTATACATCCTACCATATTCTCCTCCGTCGTCCCCCTCTACTCACGACTCAAGAGCTGAATAAGCGACAACAATTTTGCAAGTACCAATTTAAACAAACGACCCTCTGTGCCTTTAAATCACCATTCGTACGTGAACACGAAATTTACGCTAATATTTGTTGGGTCAGATTCAGCGAAACTACCCAACTAATATCATAATAATATACATATTATATAATTTATGTATATATGTGAGTATATTATATGTTTTATATATATAATGTGTGTGTGCGCACTTTTTTTACATTTTTTAATTACATTTTTTTATATTTCGAAGGGGGGTTGATCCCCACACCCCCGCCCTTAGTACGTACCTGTCCACGCCATCCCATCCTCTCGCCTACCCTTTTTTCCGCAATGTGCGTCTTTGGCCCACTGTGTATCCCTGTGCGTGTGCGGCGTGGCGAAGTCAGCAAAGCCTTCTGGGCGAAGCGCGTGGCAACGGAGCCTGAGAGCAGCGCAGCGCCTGCCTGTCGGCGTAGCGGGTGGCGGGGCAACCCTCGCTCGCTCTTGGAGTCGCCCAATGCCCTCGTGTCCCGGGCGGCCTTCGCAGGGCGGGTTCGGTAAAGGAAAGAAATACCTGTTTCTTTTCTTCTTCGGATGTTTGAGGGAGCGGATCTTATTGTTTTGTTTTCATTTTTCCCAAGAATATTTATCAACACAAATGGATCTGAAGATACAGTAAAAGGGGCAAAATTGCCCCACTCAAAACCCTTGGAGACGTATTATATTTAGAAATTACTTGAAAAAAAGTAAAATTAATGACACAAATTAGATTAAAGTTCATTGAAAATACCAACATTTTATTATTTTTTGTGGTAACGGAAAGTAGCAACGAATAACAATTATCACATCACCAACAGTATACTTGTTTTATTGATAACTATAATAATTAAATAAATAATAGTAGTTACTCATCAATTAAAAGTATGATATTCAGGGACGCACTGACAGGGGTTGAAGAATAGGACCCTTTCAACCCCAATTGACTAGAATTTTAAAAAAATTGCAAGGGAATTAAAATGCAAGTATAGATAGCGAACTGAGCAGGTATTTGAATATAGTGTACGCACCACAATGGAACGGATAGGCTTAGGCAGATTCGTGTCATAAATTTAAAAAGAATACGTTTTTACTTTACAAAAATGTATTTCATACTTTACAAACAATGTTAAAAGCGAAGCAAAAAACAATATGATTTTCTATACATTCCAATTATTTGCGAACAGCAACTTCATACCAATATTAGTAAACGATTTAGAAGAGTTTTATTTCTCCACTCTTATGCAAATATTTAGGTCAAAAAATAAAAGTATAAAATAACAAAGCTGCTAAGAGAGAGAGGGAGGGAAGCAGCTTCCAAAATCTTCTACAGAACTGGATCGCCTGTGACGTAATTCGTAGAAGAAACCCACATATTAGTTCATCATAGTGAGGAATTTCTCATCAAAAACTAGTGGTACAAAACCATTGCACATACTTTCTCATATACGTTTCTGCACCTGCAGCATAGAGTGACACAAAATATCGTACAAATATTATATAAATGTAATTTCGTCGTAGACAGAAAATTGATGTATTTTCGTATCTGCAGTGCGTTTGCTGTCCTCCTATATATTTTATCCTTATCATATCTTTCACTTCAGTTACGAAATGTGTATTCTACCTCTGCTTCATCCATGTTAAATAATATTCAAGGCTCTTGAAATAGTAAACAAATGCGTGAATGTAGCAGATATACATTTTTTTACTGCGTCTATACCAAACTTTCAAGCGATATACCGTTAATGCGGATGTAATGCATACTAATTGTGCTTTACGTACAGAAAATTTAAGTAAAATCGTTGGAGCCGTTTGAGAAAAATTCAGAATAATACTTTGACCTTCATGTGAAGTGCCCTTTGTTTTAAAGTATTTTTTTAAAAAAAATCAGAGCACGTGCACGACAACAAGTAAATTTTACCGTAAATACGAAACATGAATTAAATTTATTCATCCATTTACTCAGAATCGCTACCCACAGACGGACGGACGTTATGACAAAAACAGCTTTTTCTGAATCAGGGATAACCAAAACGGATATTTCCGTCGAAATCTCGCTTTCGATTTTTTTCACGATTACAAAACTTTTTACATACTACGTATATGACAAAATAATAATAATAATAATAATAATAATAAACTGAAGGAAGGGGATGACTCTGTCCGTGGAGACTAATGGAAGTGAGTAGACAACAGCACAATTGTTCTTTTGTATTTAGGACGTGAATAAATGCAGAAATGCAATGAGCGATAGGTGATAATAAGAGTGAAAGCAGCTGAGATCCATGACTATCTCATAAGGCTATCCTCTGTGGCGTGTTGAACTGAAAGCTGAGGAGAAAGTTATGTTATCGGGAGGCAGATAGTATTTGCGATAAAATTTGTTTCGGGTTCCCAAAAATAATAGTTCGTCATATATACCACAGAAGAAACCAAGCGTCATTCGTCAAAGAACATGTTTACGAAAATAGCGCTGTCATTTCGCCGTGGAAAAATTGAAAGAGAATGATGACGTAGTTTTAAACAAAAGCAACGTGCGGGCCGCAATCCTCAAATACAGAGACGGAAATTAGTTTCGACAGGGGATGTAATAAAATATAAAATACTAGCTGATTACCCGGGGTTGCATGGAATTTTTTTTACTCCTTAGACCAGAGGTCACGAAACAAAAAGGTTTGGAAGACTACTTACCACGTTTCTCTGATTTGGGTAGATCCCCTGCTTATCTAAAATTGCATTTTTGCAAATTCATCAACATCAAGTGTGCTTTTGACACCTGGTATAATGCTACTCACTTTGAAAGATTTAAATTTCTAACTGTAGAGTGAAACACATAAAAGCACATGGTACTTTTTATACATATACAACTAGAATTCAAATTAAAACCAATCAAATTAAAATTTGGTATGTATTACATAAAATAACTAAGCAAAAAATGCTTTTAGTGGGAGGGATGAACCTAATGCTTTAATTTAAAAAAATTCATCATTTAGCATCAATTTAGTTAGGTTTAATTTCACATCTCCTGGGTCAGTGATGTCCAGTTTGTTTCGTGTTTTTTTTTGGACAGGTATGACATACACGTGACATACATACTCTGTATGTGGATTATTCCATTCATGGAAATCAAATTAAGGTCACGGTTTGCTTAAACGAGAACCAATATCGTGGACCCCCATTTACATCTCATTGAGCCCCAATGTTGTTTTTCGCTGACATATGGACCCCCTGAGAGTCGATATAGACCACTTTGGGTAACAGTGCCTTAGACTAACGAACCCACTCGCCGCGAGCCGCGCAGGTCGAATTCTGGCTTCGGAGGCAAGACGCAACGACCGCAGCGCGACTGCACTATTTCATTAAAACGCTTCTAAAATCTAAACTATTCGTCCAAATTTTACGATTTAAAGATGTTTCTAATCTTTGTTAAATGCACAAAACAAAACAAAAAAAACTATTTAACTTGATGATTGATTTTTTCCTTCTTAAATTGAAACATTTTAACACATCTGTTTTTAATACCGTTTTTTTTCTTCGATGAAGTAGGTAAACCTGTGTAGATGGACATTAGATGCTGTCGCGGACCTCTTTGTAGAACTCTTTGAGGCAAACAATATCGCCATTCATAGTTATCACCTCTCTCTAACCGTTTAGGCGTCGTAAGCAAATATACCTCTCTTTCTTCTTGACATTTATGGTCATTCATTTTCATTCTTTTCACGCGCTTTAAAAATAAAAGTTAGCCTATGTTCGTCCTGAACATCTCAACTATATCCTTGCCAAATTTTATCACGATCAGTTCACGTGATTACGTAATAAACAGACAGACACGCTTTCGCGTTACGCATTTATACACAAGTGTGGACAACTTCACCTCGACCATGTAAGAACTTCGGATTTTAGAATTTTAGAACCCCACAAATACACATGTGTCCAAACTGAAATAATTCTGGTTTTGTCCGCTGGCTTCATCAGCGCCACTAGAACTAGATTCCTCTCTTCAGTTGCAAAATATAACGCTTCGTTTATTGTATTTGAGGATAATTCGTTAAAACGTTCTTCCCATGACGTAAAACGAACAGTTTATTTCTTATCGGTGACTTTTACGTGGTTGCACTGCTTAAGGTAGCACTAGCGTAGGAAGAATTAAATCATTAAAATATCTTAAATCGGCGTAAATAAACGGAGTCACGCGTAGTTATTGTGATTCCAACTTGAAAAACATATTTTTCGGTGAGGTGAAAATGGCGACCAGCCGGGACCCGAACCCGGGTCTCTTGCTTGGATCGCAAGGGTGTTAACCGCTACACCACCGGTTCACCTTCCACAACTGTACACCATATAGAGTGTACACAACTGTACACCAATAAAGTGCACACTGCATAGTGTGCCGCCTGGTTCATTTATCTCCTGTATGGGGATGTGTCTCAGGTCTGCCGGGGTTTAGGTCTGGGTGGAAATGGTGTATTACAGTTATCATATATATTCTCCACGTGAAGGGTATACGGAAGAAATATGTACTTAATTGAAAAACATACATCACCGACCATTTAAATTAAATTATTGCAATTATAATTGATGCTCAAATACATTGCGTCTTGTATTCAAAACTAAGACCGAATTCTAAATCACGAAAGTTGTGAAGGTTTACTACGAGTCAAGTTCGTTCCTGATAATTATTTTTAGTAGCTAATAGATAGAAATTAAGTCGTGTTTTTTCATCACTATAATTCATAATGTTGTGCTGTAAAACAATTACAATAAACATAAAGAATAACACTGTCTCAGTGATTTACTTGACTTCGGAGTTCTAGTCCCACTTTGCGTTGGACCGGAACGCCTCTCTCAAAAATATTTGACTTCGATATTGTGCAATTGATTAAAGAATTGACTTAAAATCATATTATTCAAGGTTGGCGCTCAAGATTAGATAAGGCGAGTTACGGTAAATATTTTCCTCTAACTTGATCACTTTATCGGGACAAATCATTGACGAAAGCTTAATTAAGGGAATCGCGTCGCAAAGCTCTCGTACGCTGTTGTTGATTACGAACACACATCATTATCATCTGCTTTATCGAGAGATTTGGAATGCAGTATTTGTAGTATTTGTAAATGGGAAATGTAGCGTGCTATTGACATTTATCTACAAGGGGCGATAGAAGGTAGAAGATGGATGGTACGGGTCAGTGGCCGATCCATTGGACCTGAACTCTAAACAGATAAGGCATATTTTGTCAATTTAAACAAATTAATACATTTTGTTACTGTTTAATATTAAACATTGTTGATTTTCTGTTTGTTGAGTTGATGTATTTTTTTAAAGATAATATTTATAAAATGTGTGTTGTAAAACCATTTCAAACATATCCCTCTCCGGTTAGTTCCGTTCTCCACTACGGTCTAGGTCCGCCCCTGGTAGGGGCTATTGTTACCAGATGGGTCGGTTAGATGGATTTGACAACAACTTGGCCTCGTGGAGGTGTTAGAAGGAGAAGTTAGTACAATACAATAAGTTAGTGATACCAGGAACAGTAGGAGGTGGATAGAAGAATGAAGGTTCACTTTCCAATAATAATATTAAACTTTATTGTCCAAAAAAGCAGTTTCAAACTGCGTATGACCACGCGGAGGACAATAAACTAATTTACTCTCCGGAAGCAAGCAAGGGACCATCCCATCAATTCCGATGGACAGCCCTAAGGCAGAAGCGGATTCAACATTTCAACATACTCCTAACGATAAAAAAATTGTTCGACACGTGTTATAGTATTAACAAATACCAACAAAAATTGTATTTAATAAAACATAGAAAAGTCATTTCACAAGTACGTATTATTATCAAGCTATAAATCATTCGGAAAGTATTGTTGATAATTCGTAACTATTAAATAACATTAAATTCGCTAATAATTATATCAATTGATGCCGTCTCTAAGCAAGAGCCTAGAGAGTATAAAAATCCCGCCGCTACCCGAAGGAAAACCGGAGAAAAACCTGCGTCAAGATCGAACAATACATGAACTGGGACATTGAAGTGAAAAGCTACCAATTTTTTTTTGGCTCCGCCGGAAATTGGACCCGGAGTGACTGAGTAGTGAGCAAACATGATAGCTCCTGAGCCACTGGAGGGGCTGAACGTGGAATATCGATGAACTGAACCTCACACTTAATTTTTGGTCAGAGAAGCAGTTAAAACTGCGTGTGACCGCACGGAACCAACGAGCTAAACTCTTCGTAAGCAAGCAAGGGACAATCCCATCATTTTTGATAAATGTTATCAAAGGAAAATCCGAACTATGATGGGGTTTCACAGACAACGTGCCAGATAAGAATATTACAATTACGAATGATTCCATTTTAATTAATTATTACCAAATTTACTGTAACAATTTACTGTGATTTGTATACAAGATATCTCACATTTATCCTCAGACCGACCCATGACCGAACTGTATCTAAGAACTTGTGATTTCCTTTGAATGCTACTAAAAAGAACAGGATAAAACTGGTTAGCACAGCTTTGGTGCGGAGGAGGATTTTACTTATTTATTCCACTGAGTGTGCTATGAAGACCAGTCGCAATTGTATGGTACGTTACGATTCGAGAAGCGAATTTAAATAGTGTCTAGATTTCGAGGAAAATCTGATTGCTAGTCAATTCCTATTAAACAATAAATAAGTCATGTTAAATCCATGTCTGCCTTGGGGTCCTTGGTCGGAATTGATGGGATGCTCCCTTGCTTACTTCCGGAAAGTATATTAGTTTATAGTCATCCACATTATCATACGTAGTTTGTTACGTCACTTGCTAGAATGACTCAACGTTGCCCGGAATTTGGAAAGAAACTTAAAACTGGACATTCAAAATTTGAAAACAATTTTTTTGTATTGTTAAAGAAACATTGTTAAAAAATACATCAACATTCGTACATGTAAATGATAATAAAAAAAATAATGATAATAATAATTCGTACATATAAAAAAAATTTTTTGTGTTAAATTACAAACATGTTGATATTCTATTAGTATTATAACATGTGGCTACCTTTTAATCTTATCTAGGGATTTTTGTAGAATTTTTTCAATCCGCCTCTGCCTTAGGACCCTTGATCAGAATTGATGGGATGGTCCCTTGCTTGCTTCAGGAGAGTAAATTAGTGTATTGTCCTCCACGTGGTCATACGCAGTTAGTAACTTTTGCTTTTTTGACAATAAAATTTATATTCATTATATTCATTCAAATTGGTACTGAGTATTAATATATTTTTTTTCCCTACAGAAGGTAGTAAAACACCTGTCAACAACTCTGGATTTTTAGCTCATTTCGCCCAGAGCTGCCCGGGCTCCTTATTCCAAATTTATTTCAGTATTGAATGCTATATGTTCGTAACTACGAGTTATTTTAAAATCTAGGTACAAGGAACATACACAGTACATACAAACAAACAAAGCTCACAGTTAAGAACTCTGAATTCTGTGGTTTTCATTTCACTTCTAGGTTATGTACTTTAAAGCAATGTTCTTCGTAGCTTTTATATAACTACGATTCAGTCACGTAGTCTATACGTTCAGTGGATTGTCAGCCTCACGTAACGCAATCAGATTCTGGCAGACACATTATTAAGTTTCTAATCAACAGTTATGCGAATGAAGATTCACATCTACCGATTTTAATTGTTTCTCTGCTGTTGTCATTCATCAATATTAACCATACTTTGCATTTTAATTGCAATAACCCTTAAGAAGTGTCCTACGAATTTCAAATAATTTGATTGGTTACGTTTTCCGATCTCCATGCAACAGACATTCCTAATAACTCACTTTTATTAGATTTATAAGTCCTTAAAATAACGGTGAGGCAATTGCTTACCTTGTGTGTCCCAAGAGCCGAGAACCTCCCTTCTCATCTAACTGTACCTTGCAGGGCGCGCCACGGCAGACGGAAAGTTCTCCACATGCGGCGAGTAGAGACCTTAACCGAAAGAGAATCGTCAGCCATGTCCACAACTTTAGAGCACGTAATAACAGCTATATTTACTAAACACAAATTCTCACAGTTCCTTTTTACACCAGCTATCATACACCAATTGTCTCTTATTGGTGGAGAAGG
>NNCF01131864.1:0-17149 GCA_002313205.1 Laupala kohalensis | reverse complement strand
AATCATGTGACCAACTACAACTGATTCAAACAACTATGAGAAACTGCGCGTATTATTTTCCGGAAGTATGTGAAATTCCGCACTATGTCTTCCTCCTTAGACGATTGGCTCTTGATTGAGGTCTCTAGCGACTAGTAATTGCCGCAATAGCCTCACAGAACTGGTATCTCAGACTTTAAAATCAAAAATTAAAATAACTAGCGAAGTTCCTGCGTCTTCATAGCATCATCATTTGAATTTTATGTGTAAATAGTCATTCACGAGTAGTCATTGATATCTATTAAGAATGTTTGTCGTATTCAATTGTGAGTTAAATCTTGCATTATGAACAAAACAATTAAATTATATAACGAAACAGTCGGGCCAAAAATAAATCGCAACGTATACTCTTTAGTACTATAATAGAGCCGCTTTGAACCAGTCTGGTCGGGTCCGAGACCCTGACCTGTGTCGCGTTTTCGGATCCCTGTCTAACTAATTGGCCGAGCGAGGGGTCCCAGCGGTGGCGCAGGTGGTAGTGTTGTCGCTCATCACCAATTCAACCCGGGTTCGATTCCGGGTGGGGCCAGAAAATTTGTAGCTTTTCACATTAATGTCCCTGTTCATGTAGCTGTGACTACTGAAAAGCAAACCTTTCGTCCTCTATCCAGCTCCTCCTAGTATTACTAACTACTTCTACTAACCCCTCCACGTGGGCCAAGTTGCTGGTAAACCCAGCTAACCGGTCCACCTACTAACAATGACCCACTACCCAAATCCTAACTCGTATCGCTCCATGTAGATAAGCTTCAATAGCACAACTACATTTCCCTTTTACAAATATAACAAGTGCGTGACCTTCAGACGCAGAGAACGTCTGGCTGAGGAGAGGGAGCTCACTAAGGGAGAGGGTTTCCTAAGTGGAGAGGAGGGGTAGATAGGGGTGAACCCACTGAGACTCAGTCTGATATGAAAACCCTTTTAATGTTTACTCACACATGACGATTTGGGCGGCGAAGCGTGGGCCAGATCAATACTGTCTCCAGTTATCATCCTTCGTCGGCTCCAGGCGACAGAGAGAGAGAGAGAGTGAGAGTGTACGGAGACGAGGGTTGAACCCACGGCAGCAGTGGCCGTAATAGTTAAGGAACTATTCGGGAGTCATCGCAGTGTCCCCTATGGGGGTCGACTGAGATGTGGAAAAGGTGGGAGTGATGATCTGTCCCCTGTTGGGGTCAAATCCGGGTGCTCGAGTAGCGTTCTCTCTCTCGACGCACGATCTACTCCATTCTCTCTCTCTCTCCCCTTGAGTTTGCGAGCCGTCCCTTTAAACGTGTTTTGATCTGCTGTCTCAACATTGTCACCCGGCCTCATGACTGAGTTCCTGCGCAACGAGCTTTCACGACACCAGGTTCCCGTGAAACTTCGATTCTCATTAAAAAATAATATACAATTTTAAGAAGCAAATGTGACGTCATTGTAATTTATTTTACCATTATAACTGTATTTACATATATTCATAAATTGATTCATAGAAAAATTGTCGTAAGCAAGGGGAACTCCCTCCCCCTCCACCGTTCCGCCCCAAGCAACTCAAACACCAATTGTCGCATTGTTGTATTTGTAAATGGGAAATGTGGCTTAGTGCTATTGAAGCTTATCTACATGGAGCGACAGGAGTTAGGAGTTGGGTAGGTTAGGAGTAGGTAATTCTTATTAGGTGGGCCGGTTAGCTGGGTTAGCAAGTAGTACCAACAACTTGGCCCACGTGTAGGGATTAGTAGAAGTGGTTAGTAATAGTTATTATTACTAGGAGGAGCTGGATAGAGGAAGGAAAGTTTGCATTTCAGTAGTCACAGCTATATGAACTGGAACATTAATGTGAAAAGCTACAATTTTTCTGGCCTCATCGGGAATCGAACCTGGGACGGCTTGGTGATGAGAGGCAACACTACTACCTGCGCCACCGCTGGGGATTTCCTGCACAGACCCGTCAAACAATCAATGTTTGAGTCACAACGTGCCAGCTATTATTCCCTGAAAGAGTGAAAAAGGACCGGTTTATCAGAGGCCGGTCAAGAGGGGTTCCGCTCGGGAAATCCAGTAAAATGAAGGAAGACAGTTGGCAATGTGTTCGTTGCGACTCTACACAACGTTTATTTAATCCTATTTTCATAATATTTGTTATCATACATAAATTCGTCACTGCCTCGTGGTGTGAGCAAGAGCAGCGATCAGGCTTGCTAATAAGATAAGGCATACCTCCAACACATATGGAATCATTCATTTCTCGATGGCGCTTTTTCAAAACAAAATTCGATATTGGTCTCCACAAAATCTTAAATCATTCAAATTCCATTTTCCGGTACAAAAATGTCACAAAAATTTATAGTCTAAATAATTTTTATTGCTCTAAGAACTAAATGCACGTAAAATAACTTCTTCACAATCAATTAAGTATCACCTTCAAGCACGTTAAAATAAGTAAACAAAACTGATTCTCGACCTTTCGTGTGAGATTTCAAAAAAGTAATGATTTTCCAATACTCTCCATATTGAAGGGATACTCGGAAATGATCAATCCCAAGGTTCAAAATGGCTTCGAATGTAAGCATTGCTCATTTCCCTTATTAAAAATTACTTTTGTAAAGTGACGTGAGAGTTTTCAGCGGCAGGGAGTTTTGTCCCACTTTGAGGTCATTCTGTCCCACTGTGCAACGAGGCGAAAGAAATTTCATTTCAAGAATATCTCTGTTCAAGAAGATATCGATGCAAATGAATTGAAAGCTGTTCTGAGAAAGATGGACCGTGAAATGATTGTGGTTGTGAGACACCAAGCGAGCAATGAGAAGAATTGAGATAGTTATGTAACGAACGCTCTCGAAGAGTTTGTACACAGCTCTGACAAGCAGTCACGTTTCTTCCAGTTTTAATTAACTCTCAGTTCAAGGACACGATGTCATACATGAATGTGGTTTCCTTGCGTTTCAACGAAGAAGAAAATAGCACGATGGATTACACGGAGACATTTCAAGAAAGATTCACGTAGTGAGAGGATTAAGTATCTAGGACTTAAGTACGGATAGGGGTAATTTTTACTTGTGTGCCAAAACATCAATATTATTTCATCAAATTCTACTACTATTGACGTCATTGATCACCTGACGACGACTTTAATCCAAGTCGAAACGTTGTGAGCTCTTTACAAAAAAATATAAATATTATTCGTCCATAAAAGTTCGTAGGTTATTAATCATTTATTTAATTAGATTATCTCATCAACTATAGGATTATTAATATATTATTTAGTACAGTTATTTTATTCATTTTATTTATTTCCGTTCTGGTTTTACAGTCGTGTCCTCATCATAAGACATCACATGACTTAATTAAAATAATATATAATACATTCCTCTTCGTTTTCAACTTTAGTATAATTCTATCCTTTCCTTAATTTCCCATATTTCATCTACATAGGTTTTTAAAACTTTAAACTTCTCTCCCGTCGCTATTAATTTGAAATATTCCCTTGTTTCACTCACATCTACATCTTTAATTTCGCTGTAAATCTAACTCGTTCTTCGCTATATAATTCACAATCCCACATAATGTGCTCCGCGGTTTCTCGGTCTCTGCCACAAATACATTAATCAACATTTATGATTTAAAACCTTCACAAATTTGTTCATAAACCCCCTGCCTCGGTATTATTTCTGCCATACGACGTGCTGATAGAAACTATTTCTTATTCTTCTCGATTAAATGAACATGCGATAGAAATTATTAGATCCTTTCCTTTTGACGATTTCTCCCGTCGTAACTGCCAAACCTCCAAAAGCAAAAATTATACGTTAGCATCCCTTGTCTTCCTAGCAAATACTTGTCGTACACCTCTCGTTATACTATATTAATCACAAGGGAAATTGTAACTGGATTATTCTACAGAAATTGGGAAATATATGCCCAAACCGCCGTAATCAGTTAGGTTTGGATTTTTTCACTTTTTTTGCTAGCATAGCATGTTGATACAAATGAAGTAGGTCATTTAACACTATCATTAGATTCAATGTGCATGACATATATAATAATTTATTTACGACTATTTCCACACTCCTTTGTCTTTTCATGTCCCACTACTTTGATCTTTTTTTAAATTCACGCTGCTCAAAGTAAATATAATTTTACAGGAGCGGTTGATGTGGTCGCAACCCTGTGGGTTCCCACCGTAACCAATGTAATCGGCTTCAATTCTCAATAACCTCAGTTGTTTTGCGTGCACATGTTAAACGACCTAATTCATTCGTACTAATATGCTGCACTGGAAGAAAATATTTAAAAAATTGAAAAAATGTTTCGGACATGTATTTCCCAATTTCTGTAGAATAACCCAATTATGCTATTGCTTCCTGCGTTTCAGAGTTATACACAATTCATTCCCATCGCCGTAATTTTTGACAACCTCTTTGGGCAACAATTCACAGCTCACTTCGAGAACGGACGCTCTAAAGAAGTCTTCGCATGTGCATGGGTTTGATCATACCTACGACATTACAGGGATTGTTCCGCGAGTAAGTCCCTCTATATTTCTTTCTTTGAAGGACTGTGCAATCTTCACATGCTCCATACGTATATTCCTAATTTGCAAACATTGTTCTCTGCTGACTCTTAACCTTCCAACCTTTTCCCTCAGCTGACCCTATATCCAGATGTCACAGAGTATTGCCTGCACTTCTGGGACATTATTCAGCTTTCATTTCATAGTCATCAGGTGCGAGCTTCGATTCACCTTAAAATATTCCACAAAGCAGTCAGACGTCACGACCTCTAGGAGAGCGCCCTGCGGAAATACCGCAGACAGATGGGACTGTAAATCTTTGCAAACCCAATATTTTCTTATGTCACGAAGCGAATGTGTTTGGTTTGGTGCGTAACACTGGAGGTCAGCTCGGCGACATTCTCGTGCCTTCGTCGGAATTTATTCTTACGTCATCAAAAGTAGTGCAAATAACAAAAATCTAAATTTAAATGCATCACTTTCTTTATAAAAACATAGGTATGATAATTTTATGGAATGGCATTCATACCTCTTTTTTTGACTTTATATGGAGAGAAAGTGATGCATTTAAATAAGAAAATGTGTTGACCCATGTTGTGCCCAGCTGATGTTCTTGATTTTCTAAGGTATCTTAACTGACTTGAGCTCACAGCTCTTGAGATGTGACGTCATTGTCTGATGATGATCCACAAAAAGAATCCAAACGTTGTGTAGTATTTTGTGTAGTAGTAGTTGTGTATATTTGTGTTCAGAAGAAATATTTCTTTTTAACAAAGGAGCGCTTTATTTGATATTAAGAAATGTTATTCTGGGAATAATGCGTCAAGTTATTCTCTGCTGCAGATAGAAATTGGTGGATCGATGCATCCTTGGGGAATTCCCGAGCGTCGAGAATTGTGGAGAGGGAAATGCTTTTCTAGAATCCCGTCACATGTTTTTCAATACAAACATTACCTCTCGCGCTGGTCAAATGTAGAAAATACGTGTCATGTGTAACACTTTATTTGCGTCTTACACAACATTCACATGAAGTACATCCCAAATTTCTCTTGAAGCTTTTTACAACTTCACAGTTTTCATAAAATACTATAGCAATCTACGAGTCCCTATGGAGATGGTACTGGTCACAAATGTTGATGGATTTTTGCCACAAGGAAATACTCGTACATCTTCCCTTGTTTCTCAAACTGTCAAAAAAAGATGGCGGAGTTCGCGAATAAAGTCTAATTAATTGTACTTTTTACGTACATTATGTAATAAAAATAAATTATCATTTACGACCTTTTTTTACTTTTATTGTGACTTTTTTACGATTTTTATCGCTGTTCTACTGCTACACACAAAAAATACCATTCGAAGCGTTGTGTTGCCACAATAAAAATATATTGACCGTCCAAAAACGGTCTTAAGTGATATTTTATTTTAAGTCTAATTAAGTCTTTCTTGCGATGCAGGTTTGCCAAAAACGGTCTACTTTTGAAAGTTACATTATTTCCTTTTTTCTAAGTCAGGAATAGCTGTAGAAGTTATCCCACAATCTAATTTTCTTATACATTGAAACTCCAAACCTATAAATCTTCGGAAATGAGTCAATTTGATGCAAAGAACTATGTTCAGAAANTATAAGAGACAGATACTTATTATTCACATTTTTTGCGTTCTTTGCATGATCAAGATTAGTTTTATTTTTTTGACTTCTGCTTTTGGTCTAAGGGAGTCGCATAAAAATCAATCTTTTAAAAAAATACTAGTATTTATATAAAAATAGCTAAAATGGTTTTAAAAATCGTTCGTTACTTTTGCTTTTAAATAATTCGTATTTTAAAATATAATTTTATTCACTTATATTTAATACACATTCGAAATATTCATATTTTTCAGCAAAAAATCTTATCTCGAGAAATTGTTTTGAAAAATTATTATATATAAATACAATGAGTATAAAAAACAAAAATTTTCGAGCCCTGGTTCTGTGCCAAGGATAACTATATTTAAGCACTTCATTATACAAAACATACAGACACCGTCCATTTAATATATCTAGAAACATATCTCGACTTACATCGCCTTAACATGGCTCTAAGAAGGTTATTGTTTTGCCTCTATTGCTAATTCGTTTGCACAAATCTTCTCATTATATTACATACGATAGTTACGTCGCTGTTATGGTTTCTTTTAACAGATGAATAATTTATTTTTTAAAAGCTTTTAAATGAGGGGAAAGCACACGATAGTAAAATTTTTTAATCAGGTCTTCAAGAACATGTTTGAATCAATCTAGTTCTTCCAGAAATACAAATAAGCACAATATTATTTTGTAGGTAGATATACATCTTTTAACTTATCTCGTCCGTTTCTAGAGAAAATCTTTTCCAACGATGTACACTTCTTGGTTAAACTCTTCCTGAGACTTTTCATGAACAAGGTCGTGCGCTAGATAAGAGCATCTTACGTTTTCAAGCAAATATATTTGCATTTATGAGTCAGTCATACGTAGCAATGCTCTCAAAAACTTACGCAAGACTTCAATGACGTCATACTTCTATCGAAAAGTTTCACGGGTTTCACTCGGAAAATTAATATGTAATAACTATTTATATTTGAACGAGGTAGCATCATGCAAAGAAATATACACACATAGTTGTATTTGTAAATGGGAAATGTAGCTTAGAGCTATTTACATGGAGCGATGGGAGGTAGGAGTTGGGTGGGTCGATTTGCTGGGTTTACCAACAACTTGAGTCAGGTTGAGGGGTTAGTAGAAGTGGTTAGTAATAGTTAGAGTTATTTATACCAGGAGGAGCTGGAGTCAGTAGTCACAGGGGACATTAATGTGAAAAGTTGGTGAAAGGGTTGAGCTACAAATTATCTGGTCCCATCGGGAATCGAACCCGGGATGACTTGGTGAAAAGCGACAACTGCGCTACCGGTGGGGTTAAGGGTGCATTATAGGTTCGGACCTAAGGGCGTGAGTACCATTTATACCATTGTTATTGTTAATCTCAAAATTTTTAGTGATTTCAATAATTACGATTCATTTTGGGTAGAATAAACAGATAACACAACGTATTTGTTAAATAACTTCGTTTGGAAATATTAAATCCGTCTCTTCCTTAGGACCCTTGATCGGAATTGATGGGATGGTCCAGAGAGTAAATGAGTTCGTTGCCTTTCCATGTGGTCATAAGCAGTTTGTGACTATGTTTATGCCGATAACTTACAAAGATTATGTTCCGTACTTTGGAAGGATAGTAATCTTACATTTCATCGATTTTGTACCGCTTCATCATACATTGCGTCCATTGAAATGTATGACTACAAAATTTCCGTAAGGGTCTTCTAGTTGCAATCAAAATGACCGCGATATACACAGTATATCTACTGGCACGATTTAAAAAAATGAAAGAAGAAGAAAAAAGGCAGGAATAAGAGAAGATGAAATTTTCTTGACAGATTGAATCTTCAACTTGAGAGTATCGTACTTAGTCGTTTGGTTGCGATGTCTTAAGGTATGGTATGAAATCACTAAAATATTTGAAATATCTGAAATATTCTATAAACGGAATAACATGTACTTATTGTGATTTCAACTTGAAAAACATACCTTACCGGTCATTTAAAAGATACAATTTCAATTATAATAGACGGTTAATGCATTACGTCTTATTGACAAACACTTACATTCAAAGAAATACCAACTTTTAAATCACGAAAGTGATGAAGTTTACTTTGATTTGTAGTAAATTTTCCGTAGGTTTTTTACATCACTTTTAACTATAGGTCACCGGACATCAGACGAAGCTATTTAATTTCACGAAACCGTTGTGCACCGCCGCCATTTTTGTACTTATGCTCTCATGCATTCAAAACAAGCCAAGCGAGTTCGTGAGTATTGTTTGAACTATATTATTAACTGATAGATACAAATTAAATCGTGTGTTTTCTTCGTTATTATTCGTATTGTTGTGTTTTAAAACAATTATAATGATACTAAAGATAACATTTATACATCTCAATTATTTGACTAACATGGAGTGATGGCTGGTCCCACCTTAAGCGAATAGTAATGGAAGAGGAGGAAGAGCAGCGCGAAGGTACATAGTATTCTTGATATTCAGAACAAAACAAGGACGAAAACAAAGCAGACAATTGAGCAAAAACAAAGAAGAAACGGACATTGAACCCTAACACTCGGACATAGTTATGGGGGAAAGGAGTAAGGCTCGCATTAGACCAGCGGTTACGTAACGATCTGACAGGTGCAACGTGCGTCACTTAAGTGGTATTTCTCATGCTAATTACGCATACTGGCTTCCCTTGAACAAATTAAATAAACCAGTATCCGTTGCACCGACGTCGTGTTGGATTCCCTTTTGTGCGAAGTCAGTTTTCGCTATTCGGGAGAAAATTCAAGGTCCCCAGTATTTTTAGACAGAGTTCGTCACAGATTCCGTGCGGAAAACTTGTTGAGGCACGTTTTACAATTGCGAGATGGAGTGAGCCGTAATAACCCTTTATACAGCTCGCTTTTACCCGTCAGTTTTCTATTGAAAATACAATTTTTTATTCAAATTTATATTGTACTATGTTTTATCTTGCACAAAATCTTTCAATGATGTAATCGGGCAGAGGATTTGGTGCCCCTAGGTAGTAGTCAATACAGCGGTCTTTGAGAGACGATTTTACATACATTAATTAACAAGAATATATAATTATTACTTTGTATATATATTATATAAATAATATAATAATTATATATTCTTGTTAATTTATTATTATAAGATACGTAGTAGTATAAACAATATAATTGTATAAAACCCTAAAATAAACCTATTTAAAAATACTTGTAACGTAGTTTTAAATTCGTATGGAATCTTTGCTGATCCAACGAANTACACATCTATCATTTAAAAAAGCAACACATATTTGGAAAACGAACTTTTTTCCCCAAATGTTATAATATTTCTGTTACTTTCTTTTGGCGCACATATTGACGACGCATATATCCGCTTCTGTACTTAGAGTTCGTACTCTTTTTGCATGAAAAAAAAAGTACTTCAAATCAATTTTAAGCAACTCTCCTTTAGTGGTCAAGCATCCATTTTGTAACCAGTATTAGCAGAATATTTGCGTGCTTTTGACTATGCACTGTATTGAAAAGAAGAGGTATTTTAGTTACCTATTGAAAGTAACACGTTTACACAACCTTTCATTTACCATACCCTCGATATCCAAACGAAAGGTAAAACTTTTTCCTTATTTTGAAAGTAATTGGGAACTAAAAATTTCACGTCAGTGACTAATTTCCGCAATGTCATACATTACAATCCAGTGAACCAAATTGATTTCCGTCTTCTCAGGAGGTTAAAATTAACCTGTACGTGGACCTGCAATCCAAAATTAGTTTACAAAAAACAAAACTTAGGTTTTAATTGCCTAAAATACATAGTGAATCAACTAGAATTAACGTAAAACAAATCATGAAATAAAAAAAAGTAAATTTACTTAATTATAGAAAATTAATTGTCGTACTAACAAAAACTCAAAATTAGTAATAAAACAATACAAACTGCCATACTTTAAAGTATGAATGTCAGTAACATTATAAAATCAGACATACAATGAAATTGGAATATGAATTGAAATTAGATAGATACTCAGGACGAAAATGTAGAGAAATCAAAATGAAATATGATATAAGTTAACAGTTAATTTAAAAATCTAAATCTTATGACAATACAGAACACGAAACACACCACAAAAATACGTGACTCATATGAAGTAAAATTCTGTATAAAATACAACTAACAATTAGATTGCAAAATCTGTTTTAGTATACGTTAGTATTTATTTCAGAACTTAGCAACTGGTTACAAAAATTAGCACTTTCAAAGGTTTTTAAGCTCCCTATGAAAAATGGCACTATTTAACTAACATTAAAAGATAATGTATGTTTTAACAATTGACAACCACGAAGACCTAGGACTAATATTATTTATGTCACATTTCTTAGAATAATTTTGTTCAAAGTGTGTGTGAACTGCATATTCCATATTTAAATTTACATTCGATGTACCTCAGACTGGTACAAGGATATAATACGAAGAAAGTAAGGATAAAACTAAAATCGGTTCTATTCATTAAGTGTTTTGTCAGCGGTGTAAACAAACGTATTAAAACTTCTCGGGTCGGAATGAAACGAAGACTGAAAACGGTGTTATAAAAATTATCCATGACAGTCATCAGAATAGTTCCAAAGGAAATTAACGTAGATAAGATAGATCGAATTTTACGAAATATTTAATCTACGATTCACCTGTGTCTCTTTCCTCATATTCCCCCATCGTTTCCTCCAGGGAAAACCGACGAACATCATCGGAAACAGGAAAAAGTCTCGAAATATTTCTGATAAATTTACAAAACACAATCAAGTTTCATCACAAACTCATTTCGATAGCTACTGTTCTCCTAAAGCCAATTCTTACCACTTTTCGTAATTATATTAACGTGTAATCATACACATTTCCATTGATGTTTCAGCTAAAAAAATAAAAAATAAAAATAGTTAAACTGAAACATTTTGAAACTTACCATAACTTCATGATCTTATATTTAGAGATCGTAAGTATTTAGTATAAAACAATTTGATTTGAAATTCGCAAGTAAATTGAAATTAAGTTTATGAGAAAAACATTCCTTTTTCAACATAATAATTAATACCCAAGTCAAACTGCCTCACAACATGCCCCGAAGGTGCCCAAGGGGTTCATGGAGGATAGAGCATCGCACTTTCTAGATGTCTGCACTAGGAAGAGGAGATGTGGTGAGCATCTCGCACCGGGCGGTTTCAGCCACAGGACAGACCCGGTACTCATTTTAGAGCAGGATGAGTAGGCCTGGGAGACAGTCTGGATGAAGTGCGATAAAAAATTCCTACCCTACCGGAAATCGAATCCCGCCCATCTAGCCAGCAACTCAGCGCTCTACCCATTTTATAATAATAATAATAATTCATTTTCAATAAATTCAGTACAATGCAAGTCAACTCCACTGAGCCACGTTGATTCGTCACTATTACCCAGATAGTATAATTAAACTGAGAGAGAAGATTTGGATCTCACGGCTAATCTGACTCCACAGCCCATAGTTTTTTTCTGAGTGTACAATACATTCCTGTGTTTATTTCGGATATAGAAGGAAGACATTTATACCTTCAGATAAGAATCTACAATATAACTTTTCTCGTGATAATCCGATCCTTTTTGGTTCCGCGAATTTCATATTGGCGAGAGCGAGGATTCTACCAGCGGATGACGTGTGTTTTCCACACTTCCTTCGCTTTGAAACTCGGTGGAGGTGCCCATCGCCAAAGCCAACACAAACAAACACGACGACGTGTGTTTTACAATGGACGTCATTAGCGCCTGTTACTTCACAAGACGTACAAACAAAGCGCACGAGGAAATCTGGTGGATTCTCAAAAGCTGAGTCTGCGCCGAAGTCTTTCACAACTGATGAGAGTTTATAATCGTCATCATCGAATACATTGATATGCAGACGTCCCGGAATATTAAAGTTCCATTTCTGCGAAAGCGGACGGAGTAAATAACACAAATTCATTCAAAAACGAACTCCAGAGGTTTGAAAGATGAGTCGGTGCTTTCCCATACTTCGTTTCTCTCCTTCTCGTATCCGAGATAACAGCATTTAAAAACTAAATCAAGAAAAGACGCTATTGGACTCGTTTGTTTCAAATCGATGTTCATTTCTTAATTCCTGACAAAGGAAAGTCCGATAAGTAATTAACAATATTCGTTGTTAATTGAACGTGGTGCTCCATTGTGTATTATGAAATACTATTCACGGCTGTTCTGATGTCCTGTTTACCTTGTTGATGCTGAATATGAAACCGAGCGAAACTTGTCTACAACTATGTATATATTTCTTCCGTGTCCCCTACACGTGGAGAAGATACGTGACAACTTTCGGTCAGGTGAAAATGGCGACCAGACGGGACTCGAACACGGAACCCCTTTCATTTTTTACATTTTCCTTTCCGAGGTAACATCATATAAAAATTACGTCGAGAAAAGAAGTCACTTGACTTATTTCGATAGGTTTATAAAACCGAGTGAAACTTGTATTCTACTAGCAAACGGGAGAAAGTAGTATCTATCGTATTCTCCAGGTAAATAAAATAACCTTCCTAAATAAACACAAACGTTCATATTATCGTACAGAATGTTATTTTCATCGAATCTCGCAGTGAAGAAGCTAGTATATATTAATACGGGAGAGGAATGTATACATCATAAGCTAAATTAATTAATAATTCTTCCCTTCTTGGTAATGTTACTGTATTGACTTCATAAGCGCCATGTCTCTTAAAGCTGGATGCTTTCTTTACGTTATTTATGTAACTTTAGTTCTTATCAAGGCGATAAGTTGTTCCGTCGGAGCCTACAATCCATTCCACTACAAGTGAAAAGTACTATTTGGTCAAGACTTTAAGAATTCGTACATTCAATTTCATCAAGATAATTTATTTCTGTTTTGCTCCTTTCCCCCCTTAATTCATGAGCTACAAAACTTATTATTAGAATTACGACGAATCCCTAATAAATTTATATCGATGGATTCGTACATAAAAAAGCGTTCATTCCAATTAAGTGTCGGTGTGTATGGTTGATTTCGTGTATGTATGTGTATATATATATATACCAACGTCATAGGGTATTTTAATTCATTTATTGTCAAAAATTATTATAAAATATGTGTAAAAAACAACCTTCTACAGCTCGAAAATATTTGAGAAGTAAAATATAAAACGCAGATTTAGGAATTTGTAAACCATCATACTTTGTGGAATAATTTGAAGAAGCTTCCGTATTTAAAATCATGTAATTTTGAGTAATGACGTACACCATAAAGAAAGGATGTGTCTATGTTTTAATCAACAGTTCTTATGTTTGACACAAGGAGAACATAATTAACAAATGAAGTCTGTCTTTGTTGCCTCCGAAGGTGTGAAAACATAAAAGAGACGGAAAGCGCAGTGTTTGATTAAACTCTTTGCTTCTAAGGCCGGTATTACACTGTCATATTTCTATGTCACAGCTATGGTAAAACATACGATCGACGAGAACCTGTATCACTGATATGTAGATAATAGTTGAACTATGATCAACGCTTGTCCATTTCACGGTCATATTTTTTGTCATATACCTATGACAAAGAAATATACCGGCCTAATTTGCATACGGTGGCAACTTTCTTGCTGAGGAAGATAGAACTCTTGACTACAAAACTGAGTTTGGAAACGAACTGTAATCTTCTCGTAGGAGGATCCACAAGATCAAAGGAAGCGGAAAGCTTCTCATGCGGAGCCACAGCTGTGTCCTTGGGTCAGGCAATGCTCTTCTCTCCAATACAAATGGGTGGCGTGGTAGAACAGAGATATAGGAAGTCAAATAAACCCCGGATTCTAGTCAACAGACATATCATTTATTAATGTATTCAAGATGTTTGAACGTTTGACTATCGAGTTTGCTGTCCAAAACAAAACAACTCACGGAAGCGATAACCACTTCCGGTAGCTTCAAGATGATCGGAAAAACAAACGAACTTCCCAAAAATTTTGCAGACAAAAATACATCCTTCCGCTTTTGAAAGATGTTTATAGAATAAATCCAAAATGAACCTTATTGCAATACATTAGTATGTTGTGCAATTTATCCAATCAAGGATTCTATGTTGGAAAGAAAAACTGTAGTTGGGGTCTCGTACATTTCTTTCAATGCGCTTCTATTTAAGATTGATTAATAATAAAAATTAATTTTAAGCAAAACCTTACGTGGGAAATGAAAACACTAAAAAACTGATCTGGTTTCGTTAAAATATATTTCCAATTTTTTAACGTTTCAAAAATAATAATAAATGTACTGTCAAAAAAGCAGTTACAAACCTGACCACGTGGAGGACAATAAACCTATTTACTCTCCGGATGCAAGCAAGAGACCATCCTATCAATTCCGATTAAGGACCCTAAGGCAGAGGCGGATTTAGCATTTCCGTAAATCCTAAGATGAGAATAAAATTAATTCGGTACGCGTAGTAACATAACAAAATACCAAGAAATTTGTATTTAATAAAACAAGAAAAAGGTATTTTACGAGTACGTGTAATTATAAACAATGGATTATTCGGAAATATTATTTATTAATCGTAACTCTTAAAATAATTCTAAATTTGAGATTTTTCATTTCAATAGACGCCGCCCCTAGGCAAGAGCCTACAGAGCCTGTATAAAAAATCCGCCTCCACTTTGAAGAAAAACCGGAGAAAATCCCGGGCCACGATGGGGCTACGGATTTCATTTCATGTAACGTAAGATTCACGTGTCTTCATAGAGGTAGACGTTAAGATGATTGATTAAAACAAATTTCTGCGAAATTTCATGCCGACAATAATGAGCATTCGGCTTTCATAGAATATCTTGAGACGTTTCTTCTTTGTCATAACGTCCATTTCAAAGAATGTATTAATCAAGTAATGTACTAGAACAATATTTTGTGTGTGTGTGTGTGTGTGTGGGGGGGGCTTTACGGCTCGTCGACATCGCGGTCATTAGAGCCCTAAAGTTCTGTACAGGTAGGGAAAATGCATTTACGCACTGAGGAGAGCCAACATGACTCTCCCCGCGTGTGGGTCGAATGACTCGACCATACCCACTAAAACCCCTCCTGAATTACAACTCAAATATCAACACATCTCAAACCATTACACACATCATTACAAAAATAAAAAATAAAATAAAAAAAAGAAGAAAGAGGAAAATGAAAGATACCCTAGCGCCGGGATCGAAAAGAGCAAGAGGTGACCAAGGGAGGTCAGGAAAGAGAAAGGAAGGAGTCTCGCACAAGTAAGTGGAAGTAATGCTAGACTCAGCTTCGGGGGTCCCGTGGTTGCCAAACACATACTTACTAGAAGTAAGTCACTTGGGGGATAGAACAATATCTGTATGGACTCTAATCGTTAAATGCATCCTCTTAGCTTAACGAAAATCACAAGGTTTTGTCAAGTGCACTTGCTACTTAAAAAAGAGTGAAGCTTTCATATTTGTTTCTTTTCTTCTGTGAAGCAGAAGATAATCATTGGGCAGTTAACACATATCTAAGAATTATGTGAATTGTGAGGTGTTTCTTTTGAGAGCAAATTGTGAATTCCCATAAATTTGTATCAAGATACACGAGTACATTAATAATGTAGAATTTTATATTTAATATTCAAATATGAAAGATATATTTTTTGTCTCATGTAACTGCAACGTGAATCTTAAAGGATTTTGGAGGGCAGTTATTAAGAAAATGAAGTCAAACATTGCATAAATCGGAATGGCTTATTAAATTTGGCGTTAAAATTGAAATTTTTAGAACACACTGTAGTTAAGAAATATTTCACAAGGTTTTTTTACTAAAGGTTTCTGAATAAATTTTTCAGACAATTTACAAAACAATTAAGTACTGTAATAACTTAAATTATATTTGGATGTTAATTGAAAAATTAAGAAGAATGACTAAGCATGTTTAAATTGGTATCATGCACAGTAAATACAATAATCGTGTTGTTCGTATGTGGAGGAGCCATGTCTCTTTAAAACCATCCCAACGGGGAACTCGCTTTGGATCACGAGAAAACCGTCCCTCAGACCCAATTCGGGTCGTACGATACAGGCTACGTACATGCTTAAAAAGACAGATCAAAACTGGATTTTCCTATGTATTCTAATATTTATGTAACGGGAGTTAATAGGTAAAGCAATGCAGGACTGATTGCGTGACCAGGCTTCGAATCTTGGCGAAATCATTTTTACAAGTGACTCATCGCCTAGATGCACACCCAGGAATACAAGGTAAGCCTTAAACAGAGAGCCGGGTCCCAGGGATAAAGCTGATGGGTCGAAGCTAAGAAACTACGGATACTCGAAGGCGCCGCAGATCACGCATTTGATCTAAATGTTATGAATAGAATAGCGTAATTTACAGGATATTTTTAAAATCGCATAAATTGTAAATTTACCCAAAGGAAAACGAGCCAAATAAGGTAAAATTGTTTTTATAATATGTAATGCAATAAGTATGCATTTAAGTGATTTCCTAGCCTCCGACTAGAATATGGTTCGACAATAATGATATTTTCGAGATGAAACGTGTCACGCTAATATTGCGGCATTCACGTGACCCACTGACGTCATTCGCTATCCAAACAAACGTGCATCACGGTCGTTCACACGTCCGGAAGCCGAGGACGACGGAATACCACGCGAAATGACGAAGGCACAGTGTCCAATTTAAATACGTTTCCAGAGGTTTTAATTTGTGATGAGGCAGATCGTGAGAAATACTCAGTTAATACTCTATTTAATGAATTATTTTAAAAGTGGATAGAATGAAGAAAAAAAACGATCAGGGAAAACTTCGTATGTTTTCTTCATTTATTACGATTAGTCTACCCGTGGCGTAGTGCCTAACGCACTCGCTTGCTACCTCTGGGGACGCCGGTTCAAATCCGGTCCGATCGAAGTACGACGATAAAGGCGGTAGGTTTTCTCGGGGT